>JBAJHX010000081.1:4458326-4468717 GCA_037176925.1 Amniataba percoides | reverse complement strand
CCCCCCCCCCCCCCCCCCCCCCCCCCCCCCCCCCCCCCCCCCCCCCCCCCCCCCCCCCCCCCCCCCCCCCCCTCAAACTTATCTAAACTCTGTCTTCTGTAATTTGATCTGTGTTTTCTCAATTACACTTGTAATTCAACTCAACCACACGTGTATGAACATGAACCACTTAGAGGTCCTTGAAGTGCTTGGCACATGTTTATGTTAACCCTAACCCATGCTAAGCCTAACCCTAACCCTTTTGATAGATTGAAATTCCGCTCAGGGGGCACTAAAGGATATAAGGCAGCTTCTAAAATATATGCATATTCCGACCACATGTTTTAGAAGAGCGATAAATACTGTAAGCGAGGTTCACCACTATGCCACACAATGGAGACGCAGCTCAGTTTGGCATTTGTTGTTGAATTTCACTCTGAGTTGCGAAGCCTCAAAGTACAATGAGCGACAAAACGCAGGCTGTTTCTTCTCTATAAAAAGACCCCTCCACAGAAGTGCCATGTTGTTGTGGGGGCTGGAACTTCAGATGTTCAGTACCACAGACAGCGACAATAATTTGCAGTCCTGGAAGTACCACACCTGTGTTTAATCACTCATCGGCTCTCCACATTTCAGCGCAGGTTTGGATGGAGGGAGGGGTGGTATTATGTGCTTGCGGTGGACCTTTCTCGCAGCAGAGACTCTGACTTGTCAAACACAGGAGTAACTAATTAGATTAATTATGGCTGCGTTCCATTTCAGTGTTTTGGCGCCGATATGTATGCATGTTGACTCCCTGCAAAGCTTACTGGAAAACCTGGAAACTGGAAAAATCATTTTTTTAAAATGAGTTACACATGTGCTTTTCTTGCTGTGAGGAGTCATGATGTTAGCATGATGTGGGGGAAGTTAAGATTATTACTGTTTTCCAAATTGTAAATTCACGTCAACATGCCGTTTATTTTCCTATTTTAAAATATGCCACATTTTAGATTTTATAGTAGAAAACAGAAGTGCCTATAAAAGCATCAATAGCCAGTGTTTGTGCATAATTAGCCAGATAGTGTCACTGTTGAAATGCATTTAAGATTTGAGGCGAAGGCCGAAATATTTTTTTTTTTTTTTTTTAGTGGTAATTGGAGCAATCATGGGTTCATACTGGGAGCAAAATAAGAACTGGCTAAAATACTGTGAAGGCAGAAACAATTGAAACAGCTGGAATACCTGCTAATGAGTGAAGTAGAAGCACAATGACTCAGTTTACTACCTTCTAATTATGTGCTGCCAACAACATAATTCAAATGCAACAAGAGTCTTCTGTGTCTCTGTCATCCTTGTGTACTGTGAAATGCCACCAAAGGCCTGAGCTGATTTTCCTTTGGTCCTCCGGCCACCCTTTTTCCACTTTCATTCAAATTATTTTAAAAAATGATAAATTAATTTAGCAGCATTTCCTTTGTGTGAGTTTGTGTGCGCCCACTTGCATGTTGCATTCATATGCACCTTGGTAATTCACACAGCTGTATGGTGCACACTTATTTTTGTACCTGACTCTCCACACAAAACACACCTGGGAGATCTTTCTCTTGGGACAGCTAACAATAGGGCAGTCGACTATGCCTAAAGCGAATTAAGCCACTCCATTAATTCACAGCCCTGAAGTGATTCAGTTTGGTTTTTCATGTAACACACCGCAGAGACATGACTCTTCCAGTGCTGTTCACGTGAAAATGTGGTCCAAAGATAACGAATGAGATCATGTCAAAATCTTCTAAATGCACTTTCAGCATAAAGGTAATATGTCAGCTTGAAAAATAGGTCAAATGGTATGATTTCTGACCTATTTGCGGTTTCTGATAGCTCATATACCACAACATCATAAATACACAAGAGAAAAGCATTCATTTTGCATCAACTCTGGCGTCTCACTTCTTCTCTCACTCTTTTTTTTTCCCAAAAATGGTATGTGCACCCACTCTCAGCCCCAATTACTGGAGAAAATCCCCTCTGCCAGAGAGAGCTGGAGAGCTGTGTTAGAGAGCCTCATTGCATACAAGTGTGCATCGGTCATTAGCTCCCCACTGGGTGCAGCAGCATGCATCGTCTCCTAAGCAGCCAGACAACTCCACATCCTCCATCCCTCAGTATGCTTATTGAGACATGGAGGGTGGAGGATGTGTGCACATTCCCCACAGAACCCCCTGTATTAAATCCAGCACAATATATTGCCTCATATGGAAACAAACCTGAGCCTTCCTTGATAGTTTTCCTGTTAAGGCTGTAATTGCTTTTAGCATCCAAATCAACAGAATATTAGAACATTGTCTGCTGTTTACTTTTGGCCGTTGCCGGTGTTTTAGCCATAATGAATTAAATTTAGCGCCTCCCGAAGTCTGGGTGTTTCCACTTTTTGTGTGTGCTGTTTGATGAAGTTTGAACAGATTTTACCCCCGCCAGTCGGCTCCCTGGTGTTATCTGAAATTCCAGGCAGAAGATTGCATCAGCATCATTCAACAGAAACCCAGGAATGTGGGAAATAAAACCTGCATAATTTTTTTTTTCTATAAACTGACTCGCCCTGTGAGATGATTTAATATGATCATTGCTTTGCCAAGAGCGAGGTCAAGGGGTGTGTCTCTCCTTTGCTAGCTTTTGTTTCTTTAAAAACATGGAAGACAATGTGAGATGGAGGAGCAGCAGGAGTGTTGCTCTTCACTGTGACATCTTGGAGTTAGATTCCACTCTCACTCTGGTTGCCAGGGAAATTGATTAATATTCATTCTCATTTGATATTCATGGAGAGAATCAACACTGCATTTGTCGAAAATTCAAGAGGGAACGAGGAACACAGGAAACAACAATGCAAAATTAGGGCAACACAATGTGAGCCATACACACTATTCATAGAAAAATCTATTTATATTGGCATCTCCAAGGACGTCCATTTTTAAAGTCCATTTAAAAACTGCATGTATATCATACATCGCCAGCTTGTGGCATATGAGAAGGGGAAAAGTATTTGAAGCAGAAAGAAGTGTTTATCTGATATAAACACGCACTTTGAGAAGAGGCATTTATCCACCAGGTATGGCCGTCCCACTAAAAAGCCTTGATGCCACAAAGTGCTGTTTTTTTTTATTTTACTTTAAAGATATAATAGAAGACAGAAGGGAGGGTGAAGGTAATCATTTTATTTCATATCCTTAATTGTGTATTTGAATAAGCCCATTTGGCCCATTTGAATGCCAGTGCTGAATCCCTTTTTGCAGGGCTGTGAATGTCACAATTTGACTGTTCATGAAATTGAAGTTGAAGCAAATGTGCTGGAAAATTATGAAGTGAAATTTGTGTCCAAAGAAATCTAAATCTAATCTTTTGACCTGAGAATAATGCTTTTAGAAATCGTAATAGGCCACACATCACTATTGATGGACGGAGAAATAGTGTACTGGTGGCATTCAGTAGTGTCAGAGAGAAAGCTTTTAAATTCTTACCAAAAGAGAAGGCAGCCTCTAAAAAGCTTTGATTTAAAGTTGTGACTCATGTACAAAGACAGACCATATTTTTTTCCTTTCAGTTAAAGTGCATTTAATTCTCTAGCATCTTACTTATACTAATGTTGTATAAAACTATGAAAAGTGAATCTTTTTTTCTCACACCGCATTGCTGTATCACCTTGAGGGGGTCAGGTCAACATTAAGCTGGGAGGTCACAAGATCTTGTATTGATGACACTGAACTGTTATGCTATACAAAATTAAACGATATATGTTGCAGTTTTTTCTGTACAAATGGGTGAAAGATTAAGGAAAATCTGGACAAATGAGAGCAGAAACATTTCAAATGCAGATGCTTCCACACAGGTGCACTGCACAGTACAATTAAGCAATTAACATCCAATCATGCTCTGTGACATGTTTAAAATGCTGAGAGGGCGGTCGGCTCTGACTTTGCATCAAGACGATGAGAGGAAAAGATCCAAGTGGATTTGAAAGGGAGTTCGTTGTCAGGGCGTGGATGGCAGGAGCTTCAGTCACAGAGAGCTCAGCTGGCTCTCATTTCTGTGTTAACAATGAAGAAAGTTGCATCTGCTTTTGGATCTGACACCAGTAAACAGGGCTGGAGATGCAGTCAATGGCATGCGTTTGATGAGCACGTTGTGATAGAGAAAGAAAAACAGCAGAGAAACCCAGGCTAAGATGACTGTCAGTGTAGGATGTGATCAGACAGTCAGCATGAATATGGAAATGGATAACATAGTAGTGATCATCTTTATCCTCTATTGAAACATTTCAATCCTGAGGGGAGTGCTCTCCTCCAGGATCACAGTGCCCCCATCCAAAGTGCAGGAGGGGTCACTGGAGGGTTTGATGAGGTTGAAAATGATGTAAATCATAAGCTATGACCTCCACAGTCGCCACATCTCAACCAAACTGCACAACTGTGGGAGGTTTTGGAGCGACATATCAGACAGTGCTCCCCACCACCATCATCAAAACACCAAAGGAGGGAAAATCTTCGGAAAAATATCTTTGGTGTTCATTTCTCCTGCGGAGTTCAGACACTTAGAGAATCAATGCCAAAGAGCACTGAAGTTGGTTTGTGTGTGGTGGACCAACACCTCACTAACCCTTAATTGGTTTTTCCTTTACTTTGCTTTGTTACCCAGTTGTCACTGCACAATTCTAAATGTTCAGGCCTCTAAAAATATTTTTTTAAATAGATAAGAGCCCTTGCTTACATTATTAATATATTTCTGAAATGTAATATTAGAGAAATTAGCAGCAGCGGCACTAAATCACACAGCAAAGGCCACCCTGGTGCCATCGTGCAGAAACTATTGATGACAAGATGAGAGGCGTCAGGATCCATCAGACCGAGCCCAGCAGGTGATTGATTGACTGATCACATCAGTAATTAATCAGAGCAGCAAGCCGCGGCGTCAGGAAGGAGGAAAGGTCTTAATCCAGTCACACAATCATTCACAGTCACACTAAGCGAAGGGGGTAGGGGGTTTACAGGTAAAAGCATTTGTGGAAGTGCAAGATAACCCTTTTGTGATGTTTAAACATTTCACCTCCCTCGGGCAGCTGATAGTTGTGGGGCCGGCCTCAGTCTGAGCGATTAAAGATGGGAGACTTCTGAGCAAAATTGCTTCTGTGGTTTATAGAACCGAACATGGTCGGGGATCATCGTGCGAAAACACAAAGGTGTGGTTGGGAAATTGTTTAATTTTGTCACCCAGGAGCTCGCCGGTGTAGCGTCGTCATCCGCTACCATTTAAAAGCATCATCATTTGTTTTAGCCTCTGCTTTTTGTTCATTTTGTCAGACTGGAATCCATTTGTTTTAAATGAAGGAAACTCATATCCATCTACCCTGTAAAACTTCAGCTGTGGGCTGTTGGATTTTATAGCCTCTCTCCCTCCCCTGCGAGGAGATCACAACACTACGTGAGAACAAAAGATATTGCCTGCAGTGTGCACTTCCGAGTTCAGTACACCAACCAGACTGTGGCGTAATGATCAGTCCCTCACACAAAAGGAGCAGGGGGACGTTTTTGCTGTTTCATTGGTTGTTTTCCAAATGTGTAATAATATTAATGAAACTGTCACCTCTGGGCATGTAATACTGTTGTTCATACCGCAATTTTTAATAGGTTTGTTGTTCTTGTGTATCCAATAAGTGGAATCAGCCCTTTGCTCAATGTGCCGCAGCCTAAAGCGAGATGTGCTCTATAAACAACGGTGTAATGAATATCATCTGTTGCTAGATGCCTGCATCCCACCTTGACAGATCAGGAGCAGGCGAATGAAAATAAATGAACGGAATTTCATTGAGTCCTAAAATTCCCCGATCGTTTCAGAGAAAAAAAGTTTGCATCTCAGTCTGGCTCATGTTGTAAATGTACATATTACGACTGCCCCCATCTCCCCTGCTTCTCATTTGCGCATACAGATGCACGCACATCTTTATGTGTGTTTTCTGAGATTGTGACAGATGGAGGCCTGAAAGATTACATACAGCTGCCGTGTTCCTGAGTGAGGGATTAAATTTCAGTGTTTATTTGACAGTATATTAAAATATAACTCTAACTGGAACACATGAACATTTTGACCCCAGCTGATTTTATCTGTGCTCTCTACATGCCAAGGGTCACTTTAGGACTTCCTGTTGTTGTTGTCGTCCTACAACAAACCTGCTCAAACTGTAAATCCAAAGCTAGATGTAATTCTCTATTTCCTTTTGGGGATATTTATCAGCACCAAAGGGGTCTTATTGCATCTTATTCACGGGTGCTGTATTAAATTTCTGTCCACAAACTACACCAGGTCTGAACTTAGGTCATTATTAATGGGGCAGTACTGGCAAGCATTCAATAATACCCCCCGCCACCCAACTTGAAACACCCCTCCCATAGACCTGTTCTCAATTGATTAAAATTCCATCACCCAAAAGAACAAAGAAAATATCCAATTCACTGGTTATGTGACGGCAGTCATCCAACTCGGCGGTGTAATACGGCCTTGCTTCATTTGATATGGGTGTATTTGGAGCGGGGATATCAACAAGAGTGGATGCAAGCAACTGACAACGAGCAGATTCCCAAAGACTTCACACCAAAGGTGATGGGCAATTTCCCATTTGTTTTGTCTCAAACACCTCGTGTGCAAAAAGAAAATGTCGTGTGTCAGCAGAAGCAGCAGATTGATTTTACGCTGGGACCAAACAATTCATTAATGTTAGCTATAAACGCTGAGCAGCAGAGAGAAACTACTAAAAAACACGTATGGCTCTGTGATTTTCCCCAACTGTGACCAACAATTCAATTCTGTAGTGAAATGCTGCAGATGCTGGTTGTAACCCCAACAGGGTAATCATTCACTTGACCTTTACTGAATACTTAGCACCCAGACAGGACTGGTTGCACATTGAGAAAAAGAATCATTCACACTGTGTTTCTTTACCGCATCCTAGATATTTTTTTCTTCGCATATGAAGCACGTTTTTTAACCAAGCTGTAACAAACAAAATATATAGTAATGCGCTTGAGTAATGCACATAAATTTCCGCTTAATGCACAGATTCATCTTTGCGCCACGCTTCACCCTGAGGCAAGCTTTAGGCGCTCAATGAACTTTCCCTCATGCTATTTTTTGTTTTTTTCCTCTTTTGTGTTTCTGAACATGTATTTTCCCCACTGCTACGTTTGAGTAATTGAAAACTTCTCAAGCAGAATTCACAATGCGTCGTCCTCCACACCTGGCAGACGGAAGCCCTATGAAATGTATGAAAACTGTGTTTTTACATTGCGTGTTAAAAGGAATTTTGTTTACATAAGGGTCATTTCACACAAGAAAACGCTCACTTGGATTAATATATTTAAATTGCACGTGGATTTGTAATCATTTCAGGCAGGGATATAAATTCTCTTTGATGAGATTCCACTGTGGGCGATGCACATCAACACAGAAGCTGGCAATCTTACAGGGAGCCTTCACTATTTTTAGATCTGCTCTTTCATTTTTCATAAAATGTTTGCCATGTGTGTTGTCTGTTTTTGTCAGCACTGGGGTGCAAACACACTTTCATGCAGCAGGAGCGTAACAGGGGCCTAGGTAGGGACACACCTTCAGTCACACTATAAACATGTTAAAAACGGACTGGAATTTAAATTTTCACATTCACATTAGGCATTATAAATCTGTATTTCATTTCATGCTTTTCCACAACTGAAGACGTTGAAGCCGTGGGTAATATTTATACTCAAGCCTCAGTGTGGACATCAGCCGAGTAACAACGGAGAGTGGGTGTTAGAGACAAGC
Organism: Amniataba percoides; assembly: GCA_037176925.1. NCBI lineage: Eukaryota > Metazoa > Chordata > Actinopteri > Centrarchiformes > Terapontidae > Amniataba > Amniataba percoides. The sequence goes on along the minus strand of JBAJHX010000081.1, from coordinate 4,460,914 downwards.
TGTCAGATTTCTTGGCGTGCAACTGCAAATAGCCGTCAACAGCTATTTTTATTTCTTTATTCAGTAAATTCACCAAGCCACCTTAAAGATGCTCAGTGGAACTTTTGTGTTGTTTTTGGCGGGCCCTGTGAACAAAGGGGGTAGTGTTTGACTTAACGTTGGTACAGGTCACCTGATTCTTCTGTTTTCTCAATGTAGTGCGAGGGGACTACTTTGTTGGGAGGAAGGTTTTTTGGCAGCATCATGGGTTGTTTGTTAGCATTTGTGCTGATTGGTGGTAAACATTGCTTTTCATGCTTTGTTACTTCAACACCTGGTGACTGCTGATGGTGAGCTCCTGCAGACGTAAAGCTGTGTTTGCGATGCCTCATGCAAAGAAAGGTGTGTTTTTTTTCCCCCATGGGTCTAGCTGTGGTGATAGCAGATGACAAAATGGTCAAAATTCAAAGTAACAGGCTTGTCAGGGCTTGGTTAAACCACACAGTGCAGAGTGACACAGTTTTTGTTGAGTCTAAAATTAACTAATTTAGCAAACAGTTTTGGTATCCACACATGAGAACACCATATACACAAAAATAAAAATGATAAAAAGGCAGGACAGTTTTGAAAATGTAAGTACACAAACCAAAATTATACAGCAAAAACATTCATGCTAATTAATGATTTTCACTTCTCACTGTAAAGAAAAGGTGCAGTATTTATTTGCACTGTATCCCCATTGTTGCAGTGCCCCGACCCTTTATGCGGTACGGTGACAGAAACGTCTCTATTTTCAGGTTATCGCATTTACTGTAAGATTATCTACTGATTATCATCTCGGTATTGCAGGGCAGGCTGCGTGCCTCTTGTTAGGTAAAGTGAATCAAAGGGCAATGTTTTATCCCCGACCACTAATCCTCTGTGTCTGAAGTGCTGACAGAGGTTTTGCCTTATTCGGGTTATTTAAGCTGCAAGCATGAGAATTCAGGTGATTAAGCACATACTTAATCAGGAACTGTGAAGATAAAAAGGGATTCTCTTGAGATTATCGTTATGACAGTATGGTTGTTTTACATGGCCGTGTGTATTGATCGACTTAACAATCATAAGTCATACTGGAGTGGAAAAAATGAGGCGAAGGCAGTTTGAAAGAAATAATGCACACAATCATACTTCAGTGTCAGGAACTGGTTTAAATAAAATGAAGCAATGCACATTAAAAGTTACATTTCTAGACAGATTCCTGAGGGGAGCCTCAAATCGAGCCAGCATGAGATCAGCAGTGCAGCTGTCACTGGCATGGAGTTAAAACTACCTGGCTCCTTTCCAGCTGAGGCTGTACCATCATCAGATGTGAGATACGTTGAGAAATGTGCAGCTGCAGCCTCACAGTTCAAGATGCAAAGTTGTAAGGAGTGGGGGAACAGTGCGCAGATGTAGGGGTGTGTATTCCCAGGTTCCAAAGACCTCCATCCTGGTTGGAAAATAGGCCATTAAAAAAATTAAATAAATAAAAAAGGAGGCCAACAGCTGACTAGCCTGTGGCTGAACATCAAGCACGCGGTGGGACTGCACTTTGTGCTGCAGGAGGAGGGACAGAGAGAGCAGAATCGCTCAGTGTGCCAAAGTGATATTTCTGTTTGATTTCCTGGATTTGTGCAATGATTAAAAGAAAAAAAAAACATGATGATTCACTCGCTCACACACGAGACATGAGGAATTATATTTAATAGATTTATTTAAGGGAACTATATATATTGAGTGTACCATATGATTAAAGGGACTTTTCTGAGAGAGATTAATTTCTTTTTAAAGACATACAATAGCCAATATTAAGAGTCATTTTTCAGAAAAGAAAATGACAAATGACATAAATTCTTATGTGGAAAGCGCAGCTGATCAGCTGAAGTGTTTAAACTATAACTCTAGCTGGGCTGGGGTCACTGCCTTTCAGATTTTCGAAAGCATACACAGATGCAGGAATAAATGCTTTGGGAGTTACAAGGAACTGCACTGATTGGTCTGGGAAGAAACACAGGAAGAAGGGGAATAAACTAATGCAGCGGAGTGCTTTAGAGAAATAGACCTGTGCTGAGGGGAGGTGGGCTTCCCGGGTTAACTTCCACTTTACAGCAGCTTTGTTTGTGTGCGTGCGTTTAGTTAAAACCTCACTCAGCTGATGGAATAGAAATCTTAATATTTGACTTTTCTGAGCTTTAAAAATCACACATGCCGCTGGTGAGTGGGCGAGGATTATATCCAGCCTTGTATTTATTATAATCCATTACAGGCACACTAGCAGCAGCAGGAGCATTGTCATCAGTAGGGACACTGTCCTACCTACCTAGTTGGTGGAAAATCACGCTTATGAAGCCAAAAAGACCAAATGAAATAATTTGAGAAATAATAGAGTTGGTGGATGGAAAACAAAAAAATAAACACAAAAAAAAAAAATCAAATGCTTTCTTATCATGGGAGCTGAAATGTATTCTGTTCCTTCTACAGGCATTACTGTATTTTCTGCACTATAGAGCGCACTGGATTATAAGGCGCACTGTCAATGAACGGTCTATTTTCGATCTTTTTTCATATATAAGGCGCACCGGACT
>JBAJHX010000081.1:4448048-4458226 GCA_037176925.1 Amniataba percoides | reverse complement strand
ATCCATCAAGCAGTGCAGCTTCGTAGCTTACCAAAGTCAGACTAAAACATTTTGACAGATTTTTGAGCGCCGTGTACGACATAAAATCTGTTCGAGGTCAGTAAGCACAACCAGAATTCATACATAAGGCGCACCAGATTATAGAGCGCACTGTCAATTTTTGAGAAAATTTAAGGATTTTAAGTGAGCCTTATAGTCCAAAAAATATGGTATTTAACTTTCTGTTAAGCTGGAAGAACATCCACTATGCTGACAACTGTACTTTTTGCTGTTTTTCACACACACAAAAAAAGAGAGCAATAATGGAGCAAATCACCTCTGCAGACACAGACAATCTCAACAGGTCATTCATAAAAAAGGGAAAAAAAGAAAAGTTTTCTTTCTCAGGAAGCCTCTGGGAGTTTATCACATTGCACTTTTAATGCCAGAACCTTTACCAAATATTAAAAATCTCCACAATGAGAAGAACTGCTTTGCTCTTCTATCTTGGAAGTGCGACGGTGGGCCATTGTCCTTGCTTTTATGTTTGGCACATGCCTTTTAGTAATGGGTTTTCTGATGTGAAAAGAAGTTATCTCTCAACGACAGAATGTCTCTCTTTGACATACTGGCCCCCAGGAAAAGAAAAAAAAAACTTTGATAAGCGAATGTTCATTGTTCAAGAGTTATCATTACAGCACCGCAGTGTGGAGGATTTCAGTAAATGTGTTTTAGTAATGACTCAGAAATGCTTTACTCACAATTAATCTCCCTCTTCTTTCCCCCAACAAAGTGTGTATTACAAGGTTGTATGTATATTATTACCTAGTTTGTTTACACTGTGCCTTTCCTTTCATTTATGATCATTTTAGGCTCACAGCCGCATTGTCAGGTACAACAAAATGCCGCACTGCTCAGTGCTGACTGTTTGTGATACAGCAGATATAGGAATTGAATTTTAATCTTGTTTTACATTTTTAGCTGGGTCTGAAAACTGCATTGGTGAAACGCTTATGATGTGAAAAATATGGGAGGATTACAAAAGTTAATAAGACACAGTGCTAATTTGAATGTTAAAAGGCCTACCTAGAACTATTACTGGTCTCAACATTATGAGCTCCTGTTACAATAATATTTAAATACCCATTTGACAGCTTTTAAAACCACTCCTCCAAGAGTGCTCATTATGTTGTTACTCTCAGGATAAAGATAAAGATGAACATGAACAATGTCAGCAGAGGTATCAGAAAAAAAAAGTCTCAGGATGACTTCACGCCCCAAATTTTATTACATTTTGAATTGACTGGAAATGTAATAAATATATTCTCTCTTTTTTCAAGATAGTGGGTAGGATTTAGAAATAGAGGGCAGGTTTGAAAATGTTAATGTGAATAATAATCATAATGATGACAGTTTGAGCATGCTGAGGATTCAAACCAGACGCACCAATATCAGATTGTGAGACATCAAACCGTTGTGCAGGAAAAACTCTGTTGTACTTTGGATTTTATTATTTTTTCTAGGAATAAACAAAAAAAAAGATAAAGAAAGTTAAAGAAACCGCTCCACCCTTCACTTCATCCACAGGTAACTGGAAGAAAAGGATGTTGTCCCTCAGTCACAACAATCGATGATTTTATGGCAAATGATCGCAGATGTGTTTTTGTAAAACTAAAAACACCACAATAGAGCAGCAGTTACCTCATACTAAAGAGTAATTATCAAAATAAAAAAGGGTTAATGTAACTTACATAACATACACGCTGTAATCTCCTGGCAGATTATAGCGACATCATATTGGATGCATTAATGTACCCGTGAGGCTGAGGTCTTAATGAAACGAGCCCAAAAAAAGCAGACCGCCTGTCATCTTGATGGATATGTATTATGTTTACTGTTCATTCAACCTGGTAGTTTTGGAAAGCGGAGACCTGAAACGCTCGCACCTGAGTTGAGGAGTGACTGACACCAGCCGTGTATTAGCGGGCTGCATTGTTGATGCATCATTCTGACTGTGCTGAGGTGTGCGTCACAACAGCAAAGACTGATGTTTGCCAAATCCTGAAAAACTCAAGGATATTTATACGATTAAAAGTGTACCAGGAGCAGATTTTGAAACTCTGATCCGACAGTAAGTGCCCACACTTTTTTCTTTTTCCTTTTTTTTTTTTTTTTTTTCACAAAACAGACGTCAAAAGAAATGGATGACTTAACGGCTTAGAAGGTCATAAGTGTCCTGAATGACTTTAAAGGAAACTAAAGTTATTCCACTTTTTGAAGTACAGTTTAAATTTGATTTTTTTATTAATGCAGCTGTTCTGCTGAGCTGTCCAATGAAGTTTGACCAGGTATTGTGAAATTGTAGAATAAAACACAAACTAAACTTCCCAACTACTAAATGCTAAATGGACCTTGTGTTGAGACAGTGCTTGGTCAACTTCTGTTTCCGAGCTCACAAAAGATCTCTGAACCTAAAAATAGCATCTAGAGTAATTACAAGAATTTTCAGCACTAAAATGTTCTCTTTTACGTTATTATTGTTACAATTTCATAATGTTATTTCATAATGAGAACATTTTCCTTTTTGTTCTTCAAATTATCTTCCAGCATGAAATGTTTCAGAATAAATAACCATATATGCAGCCAAATAAGACGCAGTTATTACACGTGCATGTGTCAGGATAATAGTTAGAGTTACATTGTTGTTCATTTTGTGGGTCTGATCTGCAAGAACCACGTGGACATGCCATCAGAACAAATTCAGCCTCTGATCATCCTTTAAAGTCTGTCTGATTTTGTGCAGGCTGATGAGGCTCAAAGTGATGCAAAACATTTCCTTCACTCATCATAATACGATTCATGGAAACAGGCAACAGCATAAGTGGTGTCATTCACGCTGGGAAGGACGATAGCTGTCTGTCGTTTAAACATCTTTACCTACGCACCGCTGCCAGCTCGACTGACGGCGACAAACTCGGCCTTCCTTCATGAGGGATTCCTGGAAATGCAACAATCTGTAACATTTATGTAAATGCTTTCTGTGACTTCAGCAACGGACTGACACCGCACAGTATCGATTCGACCTAGCAACTATGGTTTGTTTGGAATAAATGGAGGGAACGGTTAGGATGAGAGGAGGCAGTCAAAGTGGTTGACTAGACAAAGAACCACCTTTTTCCATCAGCACAAAATGACTCGCTCGATCACAGACCAGCAACGTGGTTTGTTTTCCAAAGGCCTCACTTTGAGCTTCTTTTGTATAACCATATTACACTGGAGTCACAGAGCTAAGCAGTCGATTTTATGAACACAAATACCCAAGGATCTCTGAAAGAAGGAGGTCGCTCGACACTCTGAAGGTATTTTTTGAATCTTCAAAAACTCTATGGTTTGGAGAAAAAACAAAAAACAAAATAGCAGTTGTATAAATTGGCCAAACAGTCCTGGTAGCCAGAAATCTTCTATAGCTCTGTGGGTTTTTTTTGGTTCACGTTGTAAAGATTTAGTAAAACATTTAATATAGTTTCCAACATTTCAAAAACAAACAAATGAAATTCTTAAACACCTATGGTTTATTAATATGTCAAAGGTCTCCAAGTATTACATATATAATTATATATTACATATATAATACTAAAGGATATGGCTCCTTTGACCATTACCTTGTAATATTTGTCACCTACTGTACAGTGTTTTATCTCTATGATTTATTTCATCTACCATGCTACACTCAGCTCCAGTTAAATGACTAAAATGAAAATGAAACATTTCTGCACAGGAATCAGAAAAGATGAATGACTATGTCCTCTCAGTGGTTTGCTGAAAAATATTCAATATTTCATTTGTGTGTTTTATTCACATGAGAAATTAAAAAAAGTTGATTCACATTGGCCCTGTCACTTTCTCCTTTGGAGTCTTTATCAGAGACCGTAGGCTTTGTGTAGACTTCTGTGGGATAATTAAAGAAGGTACAAATCCTTTAATTCAATTATTTATACCTTTTCAACGCCATTCACAGCGGGTGATTGTGTGTGAACAAGGCCAGTGTGCGTAAGTGCAGGATTCTCTATTTTCGCCCATCATTAAGTTCAAGGTACTGAATCATGAGCATGCACATTCAAATGAAACATGACTGGGCTGCTTTCATAACTGGCAATTAATGACTCTGCAGCAACTGAATATACGTACATGACCTTAACATTTTTTCCCACAATATTAAAGAGTCAAGATTTCAAACCTGAGGTTACAAAGTAAGAATACAAGCTAAATCTGTACAATATTATGAGCCCCTTTTGTGTTAACACTGATATTCTTTGACTGAAAACAGTCCAACAGTAGTTGTTGCTCTGAGTGCAGATATCGACTGTAGGGCTGTTCCCAGTCAGAGAACATTAATGTTAACTCTTGGACCAAGAGGCTCATTATAATATTGTAAAGGACCAGCACAGTAAGCTGCTTAGATTGTGTAGGTGTACCTAATGATGTGGCTGGTAAGTGTATAAGCACATGTGATCATTTACCTCCCATTTTAAGAACAGAAATACAAACTTTCAAGGCTTTTATTCAAAATTCCTGTTGACTATCTCCTTTCTTGTCTTCCCTTTTTTTAATAGACTAGTCCCATGGAATAATTAACTAAATCAAATGGTGTGTAATTGTGGAGGTAATCTAATCTGCATACAGAGCAAAACAATGCAACATAATAAATAAGGAGCAAAAATATTGAATTAATCTCAGGGAAATAATAATCTTCACAATTAATGCAAAATAAATGCTTCTCATTAGCTCGGAATAACTCCAAAACATCAGTACAACAGAGCAATAAAACCTCATTTATAAAATGATTATAGAGTAAAAAGTTCCACATGGTGACTTGTGCTCTCATATACTGTCGAGGTACGTACAACAAATTGCATCTATCCTTTTGAACATGCTGTCAGGAACCTCTACAGTCTCAGACGCGTCCTTCGCTGACCCAAACAAAAGCTTTAGGATCTGTTTAATAATTGAATCAGCTGTTTGTATAATTCTGCTGCATATAAAATGCACGCTTTGAGGCGAGATGAAAACTACTTAGACGTAGGAAATTCAAGTTAATAAGGCTGAATGCATCATTTCTGTAGCTTCGAGGTAAGTGCATGCACATCCACGTGTTATATGATCAAAACACAACCTTTACAATACATCTGTCATTAATGTTGCTGTAGAAAACTCTGTGGCACTGCAGGTCATTATGCTTGTGAATGTGCCGCAGTTGATGAACTTTGGGACTGCTGCTGGCAAATTCCATCAGTCATTATAAAATATACAATATGTCCCACCAGTGTTCATGTTCCACTTCTGATTATGAAATGCATTATTCAAACTCAAATATCAGCTGAATTATTTGCACAGCCTCCCACTGTTCTCCCCGAGCCAGAGTGTAATCTGTTTTATTCTGTCTTGGCCCTGTAAGGAAACTGCAACTTGTAATCAGGCCACCGAAGCAATGTTAAAATTAGGATTAATTCAGATTTTTTTGGTGTTGTCATGTTTTCCTGACTGGCAGATTATTGGACCTGCACTTAAGCACCTTAACTTTGCTCAGGCAATTTAGCAGCATTATGAGTTTGCATAAACCTTGAATAATGCTGCTAGATGGAGGGGTGTGCAGTGCATCTGAGGTGCAGGGAGAGCAGAATTTGAATGCCATAATACCTTTGGAGCTGGCAACACAGCGCTGGATGTTTGGCGAGGCTTTGGGTGTAATATTCTTAGTGAAGTGCTGTTTTATGATTGTGTGCTACCAGAAGTGAAGTTAGGGAACAGCTGTACCACTGATCGTGTAAGCCTCTGGAGGTCGTGACATGCAGCGTATAGTTCAAAAAGTGGCTCTTATCTAACAAGGACCACTTTTATAATTATCTGCATGTGTGTCTTCATAAATTCCCGCTTGTTTAGCAAACAACTAATGCAATATTTCACTTTATTATTTGGATATGGCCCTGGGCCTGGAAGTTTGTCCTACATAATGATTTTTTTTCTGCCTCAGCTACCACACTGTGGAGCCTCTGTTCCAATTAGACCTCCTGAATAAGGAATCAGTTCTTGATTAAACAAAATTGATTAAATATCATATTAGGAAGTTTTCCAAATTTTCCCTCGTCCATTCTCTTATAGTTCATTTCTCAGTTTCTCATACCCTTGGGTGCAAATTGCTTGAACTGAGTTAAGTGCCTCTGCAAAGCTCCACTGTGGTGCTCTGATTTATATATTAAGATTTATTTACTCCTGAAGTAGAGGTGCTACAGGGTTTTGTTTTGATGCTGATGAAAAAAGAAATATGAAAAATGTTTAAGCTTCATGACCGGCCCCTACTGAGATATTCCTGGAAAATCCAGTCTGAATTATTTATTTATTTTTATTTATTTATTTTCATGACAGGCCGCAGTGTGGTTAATAAGTGCATTCAAGTTTTTTTGTGTTGTAATGAATCAAAGAAATCTCTGCATGTAAAAAATGATACCTGCTATAGCATAGCATGTACATCCTGCTGAGTAATTCACCTATTCACCTGTGAACATTACAGCTTTGTACCACACAGGTGCTGAGCTAACCCTGCCTAAGTCTGTCCACATCACATGCTGAAAGGAAAGATTTAGCTGCAACTTCCTCAGTTTCAGGCAGTTCTTGGTATGCGTTATTTTGATATGTGTCATTGGCTGCTGTGTTTAATTGGGAGCTGTCTCCACAAATATAAGCCCAGGGAAGAGGGATGAGTTGACGGCAAAACAACATTTCCCACTGGAGAGCAAAAACCTGCCAGTAATAAAAGATGTGATCGGCTTTTTGTGTGTTTTCATATGACAGTCCATTAGAGGGAGGGGAGTGTAGGCTCAGGATGGATAGGCAGATGTGTGCATTCTGTAATGGTGTTATTAGCATCTACTGCATAAATGAGAACAAGAAGCAAGCGTGGTGGGGTTTTTTTGTGTGTTTTCTTCTATTGTGAGTTTGTCTGGATTACAAGATCACAATAATGAAAACACAATACATGCATGCCGTATGTGTTTACTCACTAACTAATGCATTTTCATGCAATGCAATGCAATCCTCATGCATGCATATTGTTACAGCTGCAGCAGGACGAGTGCTGCCATTCACAGCTCTGTGGGGTCATTCATATTTCAACATCAAAGGCTTATAAATCCAAATGGATGTGAAGGTCGATGGAGATGAATCAACAACAGACTTCAATCCACACTGCAGTGTCCTATAGATGCCTCCCACCGGGCATTAGAAAGGTCCCAGGAGACCATAAGCACCGGTCTGATTAATTGCACTGTTAAATGCAGCAATTTTCTCTTCGTAAATTTGAATTTAACATTAGCATAATTTGATTCAAACAGCAGTAGTTTAAATAATGTTAAAAGAGATTCAGAATACTACTGTTAACAGTGTGTTAACAGGTACTTTTTATGTGTTTTCTCTGAAAAAAAATCATTGCTGATCTCTGAGCATTTCATTTCCTCTCCCACTGCATCTGGTTGAGATTACAGTAATGTTGACCAGTTTGATTGAGACATAATGGAAGCACAGTGAGCATAATTTGCTTGATATCAGCCAGATTTAGTTCAACTAAATCACAATTGCTGATTTCCACCGCAAACCTTTCAGGTCCAATTTTTGTAGTCATTAGTTATCACTGTAAATTAATATGTGAAATGTTTTTAAATAAATCATTTCATATTTTAATTGACAAATAAGAAAAGTAAAAAAAAAAAAAAAAAAAGCAAAATTATGCGTCACATCACAGCTTCCTAGAGCGCAGTCCAACCTCTCCAAATTGGTTTTATCTGATCAACAGTACCAAACCCAAATCATCTGAATTATCATGATACACACACATTTCAAGCTATGACCAGCAAATGTCTTGTGTCTTGAACAATTTATACTGATTTTTTTTGTTTGTTTAATTTTTGTATGACTTACAAATCATATATAAATATAAATAAAATGATGCAACCTTAATATTTGTCATATTTAGTTACACAGTGTGGTTCTATATGCAGCAAAATATCAATCGTTTTCTTTATAGATCGTGAATGAATGTATCAAATCAACCAATCATCACCACAAATCAGTGGGAATCAACTTCTGCAGACCATGAATGTCCACCAACTTTTAGAGACCTCACAAGCAGAGGACGAGATGCTCCTTTCACTGTCTCAGCATAACTCCTCCTCCTTGGCTGTGCTTCTGGGGAGAAGAGGTTAATCTGGTGCTGTATCTCAGGACATCCTCTAAAAGACTGGTTTGAAGTTTCACTGGCCCAGCAAGTGGTTTGTCAGCTGGAAATTACTAATCCCAACATGGCTCTGAAACTGTGAGAACAATTATTTTTCTTTTATTCATTTGTGTCTGGGCTGTGCCAGTTTTGAGTAGATTAATGAGATCCATGTCAGCTTTGACCATAGGTGGCATTAATTCCAGGGGATATTCAGTAATGAGAATTATCACCTCTCTCTTTGTTGAATGTGAGTTTTCTTTTATACAGAACAAAGTTATTAGACTTTCCTTGGCTATCCAGGTCAAGATCCCCACCACATTACCACCTCAGCTGGAATTATTGAGTTAATTTGGACCCTCTGAGGCCAGGTTAATCACATTTTGGAATGACATTGAGTGCTTCACACAATTACTGACTTGACACCTTGGTATGTGGTCTGCACATACCATATTACCAGTGATGGTTTACAAAAAACGTCACTCTTCTATAGAACATATGTAGGAATTCAAAAGTTTTTTTTTTTTCTTATTCTGCCCGACAATGGATGATAATGTTTGACAGAAAATACTTGGCTGTGTTCCTAAATTGCCACACTTTCTTCTAAAATACTTTACTGACTGAAACATCCAAATTGCACAAGCAAAATCAAGTTACAATCCAAAAAGAGCTTTCATATGCACCATATTTTTTTCGTATTCATAGGAAACATTGCGTGGATAACAGCAAAGGTGAAGAGCTGTGTTGTTGTATCAGTTTGATGAAGAATTTTGCATGTAAACATATTTGAATTAGAGGGTTGTGAAAAAGGCATAAAACATGGGATGGGTTGATTTTGATTAAAATTTATTGAAACAAGGCATCACTTTGGACAAACACACTTTGATACAAACATGTAAGCGTATATGCAAACAGGTGATTCACTCTTTCTGCTTGTTGTATTCTTTTCCTGCCACATCACTGGTCCCTCATCAGAAATTAAAATGGCTCACTGAGGGTGTGAAATAAAGATTACGGCCTTGAAAGCCCTGAGCAGCTGGTCCTCCCAAAACCAGCCATATGGACCACTAGGGTTGATGTTATTTTTGCATTCAGTCCTGTTGAACATGCTAGGGGAAATTAGAGTTCAACCTGCCTGTCTGTCTGAGGATGAGTCCACCGAGCTCTGATCCATGACAGGAAGTCATGCTGACTGTAGCCATAGCAACAGGCTAGGTCTAATGTGCTCGGCTAGAAAATGACCAGGAAGCACTTTTATTGGAGGCCGCTTCCTCGCACCTTTGTATCACAAGCCACTGATGAGGGCGAAGCATCAATATCTGTGTGTGTAGGTATGCTGTTTCAATGTCAGACTGGATAAATGAACTGTGTGCAGTGCATAAGAGACTATGTTGTTTCATGTGCCAATACAAAAACAGCTAAATCACAAGATAATGAAAGTTTCATAAATCTGTTTTTGTAGAAAAACTTATAACCTGTACATGTATAGACCTGCACAGACATAAGACTGCTTCTCAGTATGCTTCTTTTTCCTAAACCCATCCATTGATCAGTGAGAGTATTTTGGTGTCTAAGGAGACAAAACTACATGAGTTTCCGTGAGGCTGCAGGTGCTTTGAACTTAACTTCAAGGTAACCCTTCATAGGCCAGTTGGTTAACAGGTATACAAAATTAAAATGTTGACCATCTCATTTCAATGTCTTAACCCTTTAAGCGCCAGATTTTTTTTCAAGAAAATATGTAATATGTAAGGGCTGTAGCTTGAAAATTGTTAGAGATAAAGCCATATTGTAATTGAGAAACGTTGTGGTGAGGCATGTGCTGCTTGGTGACTGTCACAGCGTGCAGACTCGCCGCTGCTGCGTAAAGACGCACCGGCAGACTCGCGCTCACCTGACGACTGAACATCATCGTCACAGGGTGAATGTTCCT
>JBAJHX010000081.1:4431028-4447948 GCA_037176925.1 Amniataba percoides | reverse complement strand
CACAGGTGTCTGTCATCTCCTGGTGTAAAGTGATAACTAATTTTAGCACCGTATTTACAGCTATGGCCCGTTTAATTTAGCAATGACGCTTGTCGCAATTTTGCGACCATGGCGCCTAAAGGGTTAATATTCTAAGGTTTGATAATCAGCTTTGAACAGGAAGTACAGTACTAAAACAGTCATTAATTTTCAGCCTATATATATGGCCACATGGTCTTAAATTGAAATTGGGACCTCATGACGGCACCAAATAAAATCATTTCATTTTCATCAAAGTTATAATAATGAATCCCGAGGGGAAGTCCATAATAGTGAAAAGCCAGGAGCACCAACGTCCACAGGCTTTATCCTCTGTCAACCATGAATATCTGTTTTAAATATTGTGACAATCCATTAATAGTCACTGAGATTATTTCCTCACCAACAGGTCAACGCAGCCATCGCTGCAGCCTCTTTTCCAGCATTGCTTTAAGGTGTTGGGGCCCCTGGTTTACATTTTACACAGGCAATCTTGCACTGCCTTGGAGGTTGAGAGTTCATTTCTTATCGACAAGGAAACATGGCTGTTGAAAGTAAATACGTATCACTATCACTTCCGTCAACATTTACTATCTGGATGCCCTTGAGGAGCAAAGGACTCAACTGTCAGTCATTAGAGACTTCGCGTCCACACGAAGAGCTGTATGAATATGAAGGAGGCTGTTGCAGGAGAATGTCTACTCAGTAGACTTCCTCTGGTTGAATAAAGGTTTAGAGAATGATCAGAGTGAGGAGGAAAAAAATCTTAATCTGCGTCTTCAAAGAGGAAACTGATTCAGCTTCCTTAAAGTGAAAAGGCAGACTCTTAGGGAAGCAAAGAAGCTCACCAACCCGTTGTGTATTTTAATCCTGAGAATCCCGGTATCCTTGTGTGCTGCGAATGAAGAGGGTACGCGGGATGTAAATAGCAACAGGGTCAGAGAGGTCGGACGGGTTATGTTGGCTTCCAGAGGAGTTTGAATTTATGACTCTTCTGAATATTCACAGACGGGCATATTTTCGTGGACTTTTTAAAACAGGAGCAATTTATCAATACGCTCACATGACTGAAGAAATGTAATCCTGTCTTTGCCTGGATTAAGGAGAGTGCCAGAGCTGTCATAATCCTTTGGGAGTTCCCAGCAGGTGGTCGGTGCTACAATAGCTGACATGCATTTTTTTTTTCCAATGTACGTTGGATTCAAAGAAACGTCTGTTGTCGATTTCCATTTAGCAGGTAATTGCCAACGATTGTGGTCCATCAAAACTTGTACCTCAAAGTTTAAATATCACACACGCTCAGCATTTTGAAATCTTGAGTGCAGTCGATATGAAAGCGTTGGACAGAACAAACAACATACTGATGAGTTTGCTAAAAGAGATAAATGTGAGGTTCGCCTTGGAGGAGGCCCCTGAGGCATCCAAATGGTTTATCTGCTTTAATCTGCATATTACATCATTTTATGCTTCGCTGATAGTTTTTTCTTCAGGATAGCTCGAGAAACAACCTGGTCTCCTAGAAGACCAGTTTGCTGTTCCCACGCAAATATTATAACACATCAAACATGTTTTATGAAAATGTAATGCTGCCCAAATTACATCTGCTATTATATAAATAAATATCTATAATGGGGAGACATTGGAATTCATGTATCTGGAAAAATGCACAAAATGCTACAATAATATATGTGTCAGTGAAATGGTCATGACAAAGGTCTTTACTTCTCCATTAAAATCATGCAATGACATATCCACTTATTATCATTGGTCATAATTTGTTGAGCTTTTTAATGATTATGTTTAACCACTCACAGCACGTGGAAACCTTAGAGAGATCCCGGCCTGGTTCATGAAATAACCCAATGAAACCTTATAAAAACAGACATCATTGCCAAACGTCAGCAAATGTGCTAGTTTTTGATCAGGGCTCGTGTTTTGAACCCCGTGTAAAGAAAATTTTGTGGAGTTATGTTTTTAATGTTGAGAAACACCGCCAAGGTTAAATCACAGAAACTCCATACTTTTATTTCTTCCCCGCCTCAACTACTGTAATTCCCTCTATACCTGTCCACAACTTACACTATACCAATCCACAACTTACACTTGGTTCACACAAAAAAAGCCCATATCACCTGTTTTAGCATCCTCGCAATGACTGCCATATTATTTTAGGATTCATTTTAAAATACTTTTTGTTACTTTTAAGGCCAAAAATGGGCTGGATCTCTATGTCTGATGTTATTTTACTCTATGAGCCAGTTTAGATCCTGAGGTAGGGCTCACTAAAACAAGGTCTAGACTGAAAACAAGAGGCAGCAAGTCCTTTGCTGTCAGAGCCCCTAGAACAATCTGCCAAAGAAAATCAGACTTGCAGACTGTCCTCCATTTCATATCACTTCTTAAGACACAAACAGAAACAAAAAACATTTAATGGGGACTTTCTTATGTCCTGCTTACCTTGTTCATTTGTTATTATTGTTTTAGCTCTGCATATTATGCTGTAAAAGTGAACCCAAGTCAGATTTTTGGTAATTCACCATCATGAAGTGATGAAACATCACCTAAATAACATATTTGAAGATGACTTTATTTTCATAGCAAAAAGTAAAACCTTAAGAGGCTCTTAGTGTCTCTTTCAGTAGAGTGATTATATTTGAATCATTATGTACCAGAATTTAACTTCCAGAACTGAACTCTCCTTTTTACTTTTAAAGCTTGTACAGAAATTCATAAATTATCTAGGTCTACATGTGGCAAACATAAAATGTGTTTAATCGGAGCTCTGTGATGACGTTTATGGCTCACAGAATGAATACATAAAATCCCTGGACAGTCAACAGGCAAGGAATGAAGCTCCTCTTGGTTTCCCTGCATGTCAACATAAGCACTGTTGAACCCATGACATGAATATGAAATTATGATTATGATGCTTAAATTTCAGACCATTTGCATAACACGTCTTATGATCCTCCCATCCCAGCACTGCCAGTGACTATGCAAAACAACATGAAACTGTAATGTTCCCAGACTCAGACTGGCAAGCAAACCCCTACTTTCCCTCATTGCAGCCACTGTTGCCAGCACAGCTTTAACGATAATGAAATGCTAATGCTGCAAATTCAAAGACAGATAATGAGATGTAGAAAAATAATGAGATGCACCATGATATGCCCCCACCTTAACCTCTCTTTCCACATCTATCCCATTGGCATGTGTTGCATATTTGCATGTGTGTGACAGCGACATTTGCTCTGACGCAGGCGGCTGTGGTTTTGCGTAACCCGACATAATCAGAATGGTATAGGTGCTTACACTGACGCAAGTGCAGCTGGTGATGGATAAGACACAGCAGGGTTTACACCTGGAAGGGGGCAGATTTCATTTCACATGTTTTTTCCAGTATGTTTTTGGGTTGACGCTAATGATGCAGAAGATGGGATGTTAATCAGATCTAATCGGGTTACCCCTGTTCTGCTGCAGCTCTCATGATATTAAAGGGTATAAAAATGCACAATTAATGGAACAGAGTCAAAAGTGCAAGAAAAAAGCCTCTGAGTTCTGTTATTTAAAATAACATCTTCCTGAAACATGTGGGTGGGGGTCAGTCCTCCTGATGTACCGGCTCCATTTTTCTTAAAAGTACAGCTAAAAATAACGCTTTGAGGAAATACCATGTCTTGGTGTTGCCATCTTAATGTAGATCATGATGCTGTACTTCCATACACCAAACTGACCGTGTTAAATTTGTATCTCGTATCTTTCTGACAACACACATCTCTTTTTTTCTGGACGTTAGTCCAGCAGAAATACTTCACATGACCTACTAAAAGACCATCAGTGTGTTCGCAGAACCATATGATCCAGTTTTGTTTTGTTTTTTAATGAGGACTTTGGCCCTGTGTTGAATATTTTGCCACGGCTATTTTAGAATAACTTTATTTGTGTTCATTGTACAGCAGTGCCTGTCAAAGACCTAGACATCAAACAGCGGTGGCCTATTGATTAGAGCAGTCTAGCAAGAGAGCAAGAAAATTCATTTGTTTTTCAAGTGATCTTAACTTATGAAACCTGTGCATCAATGTGTGATTTTTGTTTTGGCTCAAACATGCAAGTTCGCAAGGTTCTCTCTCTCTGAAACTTTTTCAGAGACAAATTGAGTAGGCATTCATACTGTCAATGCAAATCATTTCAAGGTGGCAGAAAATAATCTGAATGTGTCATACTATAGGCTGCACTGTTAAGACCATTAAGAGATTAGAATAGATGTCTCAAGTCACAGTGTGCTTTTTGTATTTCATAAATATGGCACTTAAGTGTTTTCCATAATAATACAGTGACAGCTACAGTAGATTAATACATTTATGAAGTACCTCTTTCATCCCACAAACAAGTAATCTGCAAAAAGCAAACTATGTAAATTGTCTAAAACATCTTAAAAGCCTTCTTAAAAGAAAAGCAATCTAAAATAATTAAGTATTATTCAATTAGAATATTTCATAAAATGACTGAAAATGTATCTTAGAGGGAAAAAACTGAAGAGGCTAAAAAAAATACAAATGGTCAAAATAATAAACAACAATTAGTTTTCTTTGCTCTGTAATAGTTGCACAGTGGTCGCTGCAACCTTTAAACCCCCTCATGGAGACACACCTGCACCTGCACCTGCATAACCAGAAGATATTCACACCCTGTGTACTGTATTTTTCAGACCATAAGGAGCAGTGTCAATGTCAATGAACGGTCTATTTTCATACATATGGCGCACCAGATTATAAGGCGCATTCCGCGAGGCTCCTGACTACGGTGGCCGTGATGCTCCAACAGTCTATCAAGCGGCGCAGCTTCGTCACATAGCAAAGTCGTACTTAAACATTTTGACCGATTTCTGAGCGCCGTGTATCACATAAAATTCGTTTGAGGTAAGTAAGCACTTCCAGAATTCATACATATAGTGCACTGTCAATCTTTGAGAAAATGTACAGGTTTTAGTGCACCTTATAGTCCGAAAAATACGGTAATCACTGCTTTAACCTTCACAGCTTCTTAATGTTGCAGCTGGCTTGATAACTCCACGTGCTGCTGGTTTGTTTAACAAAGCATCATGTTTTGTCGGCTCATCATCAAGTTTCATCCATACATGCATCCACCCAGGCTCCATCGCCATTTATCCCGTTCACACAGCAGGCAGGGAACAGCCCGGCATTCTGCTATTCTGCCAACAAGCTCACACATATAAAACAGACAAACACGTTCCAATTCATGCCTGTGGGCAACCCTGAGTTTCCAGGACACATAACCTGCATGTCTCTGGACTGTGTGAGGGAACCGGAGCACCCGCAGGAAACACAGACATGAGGAGAACACATAAGCTCTGCAGTGGAAGGCCCCAGGTCTTTCTTGATGTGAAGCGACAGTACTAAACACGGAGCCACTGCACTGCCCTTAAAACCTTATGCTGCAGAGCATTACACCGTGTCTGCCAGAGGAATGCAGTGGAGAATAAAGTATATTTTCCTCTGAAATATAATGAAGTAAAAATAATAGTTCTCACTAAATGGAAATATCTTTGGTGAAAGAGAAGTACTTCACCAACCTATAGGCTCTGTCCTTTAAGTAAGTGAAGCCTGTGTACATGGGGGGGCACGACACAGATGACATGATTTAAGATCGCTGAGTCCCCTGATCACCTGTAGTCAAGTGTAGCCCACCATGTGCCTAAAGCACGTGCAGCGGCGTGTCATCAGAGCCAATAGTGTGGGGATGACTCACCACATATGTGCTCGCTCACTGCCAGATCTGCAGCGAGGCCCTGCCTGCAGGTACACACAAAGAGAAAACACTGACTGCAGTGCTGCTGCCTGGAGACAAATGCCTGTCTAAACACTCCTCTAAGTGTACAGCGAGATAATTAGGAAATAAGGCGCTGATGCTGAAAATAAAGCACAGAGGAACTTTTGGGAATCACTTGCAATTACCAGCTTTCGCCTGTTCACACAACACATTCATTGCGTTTGTAATGACTCTTGTACTGTAGAAAACACAGTCCTGGCAAAGACCCAGAGAGGCTGATTTTAAGACAGAATCAGTGCAGTTTGTTAGTGTGTCACTCGTTTGGAATCTGACATGATCATTTGCATGTTGGTTGATCAGCTTGTTTGCATTCAGATATCATAATGAATTACTTCGAAATTTCTTTCCGGAGCTCCGTATATTTGACTAATCAGATATTCATTTATAAGGGAGGTATTCTCTATTCAATTTTGAGTTATGTTTTGAGTTTAGGCTTTGAGTAAAGTGTAACAGCTGACCTTCATCTTTTCTTCAGATTCTTGTGCTGTAACATCCAACAATCTGTAATTGTTCGGCGGATGTACAGAAATGCTTTCAGAAAATACAGTTTCTGTTCAAGGATGACGTAATCTAGAAGGGGGTAACTTATTACGTCTGAAATTACGTCTGGTCAAATTTGCTAAAACTGTATGACTAGTATATGGGGGAAAGTCTCCTCCAGGTCCATCTGTTTCATCAAAGGCCTTTTGAAAACAACCAATCAGAGCAGGTTATCTGATGCAAGATCATTTTCTTGTCCAGCCTCCACTACACACATAATAATAATAATAATACATTTTATTTATAGAGCACTTTTCTAAAAATTCAAAGACAGTTTACAGATGTATAAAAACAATCAATAAAAGCATAACACCAATAAAACACAATAAAGCTCAGAGCGGATGTAAAGGTCGATAAACAACAGCCAAGCAATGAGGTAAATACAGTTTACCTGAAAGATTAACAAACACGAGTAGAGCAAATGAAGAAAGGTAAGTTGAAAAGAGAATTAGACTGAGCGACGTCTTGGGGAGGGGCTTTGTAGGCAAGCGGGAACACTGTAGAAAAAAGGGAAAGGACCTGGAGCTTGTACACTTTCTTATATTCAAGCTAAGAGCAGTTTTGTTTCTGAGTTTTACCAACTCTCACTTTAAGGACTACTTAATCTTTTGCCACCTATGAGGGGGAAAAAATCCCTCAGAGTACACCTCATCACTTATTTTACACTTTACCACACCTGCTGTTTTACACCTTCAAGTAACTGTTACATCTATTCTTAGACACTCACAACACATTTTACACAAAGCTCATTAACGTGGGCTTGGCACTATCAACGCTCCTTTACCCCAGAAAATTTTACTTTTAATTTGAAAACAAACTGAAAAAAAATGTATATAAATACATAGCAGGATATTATGATGGTCATTATCATCAAAGTTTTGACAGTATTATCAAACTTATTTCATATTGAAAGGAGAGGATTATGAAGATAAATATGCCCTATTGAGTACACCAGCTAAGCTTGGAGTTGGCCTAATTACAAAGACACCAGCCGAGGCCTCTTCGTCTTCATAATGCATTCATGATGGGGTGATTCATTGTGCTGTGCAAGAGTTACAGTACTGCCACTCTGGTACTGAATCTGTCTAATATTGTTCAAACAGGTATTTAATGAGAACTTCCGACTCCCAGAAACCGGTGGGATTAATGGACAGTTTCCACGTTTTCCTATTGAGAACACGGAGCTCAAAACTTCAAATGGCCAAATTTATTCATCCAAATGCTTTGAAGTGTGGGAATGCCAGGCAGATTCTTTTTTAACATTATGTCAATTTATTTTGTCATATTTTTTTTCCAGAATGCCTTTATCATTTCACCACAATGTGTTAATTTAACATGTCCAAAACATTTAATTAAAGCTGCTTGTTTGTGGGGTGGAAAAGCATGTCAAGGAATGTGGTGACTTTCGAAGAGAACATAATATAACACACAAGAGGATATCAGATTAGCCTTGAATTTGTTTTCATTTTGAGTAAATTTCAAAGGTTTAGTGAGCTATTGAATTGCATTTAATGTGTTTTCCCTCAGCCTACAAAAAACCCATTACGCTTAACTTTTTTATGCCTATAGGGTCACATCTTTATATTCAGATAGCCACATTTACTTTCCGTTGTTGAAAGTTACATTCTTTCGAGACACCTTGTCATTTCATTCATATGTTTTTTCACTCTTCATGTTTCCGTGCATGTTGTGTTGCATCAAAATGGTTGAAGGGAATGATTGATGTATTCAGACCCTGTTCTTTTACCCTTTCCCCCAAGCAGATGTCATTGATTTTCTGAAATGTGGCTGGGAATCACAATCATTCTTGAGAAAGAAATAGCCCAGAACACGTCAGATGGGTGAAACAAAGTCCTTCCGCCGCTGCTGAGCTTAGCTCACCAGGGAACCTAAGACAGCATGCCAAAGGCTGCCTCTATTAAAATCAAACTCAAGGACGAAATGTAGAGTGTCTCAATACACGGACATGGAAATGCTTTGTTACCTTGGAAAACCAATGGTGGCTGTTCAGGGTTGATAACAAAATTGGCCTCAGGTCAGAACCACAGTGCTTAAAAGCACCATTGAGAATAGCGTAGTGATGAACCAATGAGTGAGATGTGTTCTGGTCTGGACATTGATGTCAACAGCTCTTTACAGTATTCATGAATGGTTAATATGTGAAAATTTCTAGAATATCCCCGCAATGTAAACATGCATTCAGTCATTCATCTCCACAGGCCGACTAAAATGACCCCTTTTTGTATAAGCTGCTCTGACACACAGCCCCTGTTCGGTAATACCACATCCACCATGGACATTTTTAATAGTTATCACTAATTCTATTATCACTGTGGGATGTCCGATTACCTCCCAGGCCTATTGTGCCATGTCGAGCGGGTATACAATTTTCAGCACAGGATGCAAGGGATCCAGTGACACTCTGGTAATCTGATGTACTGAAACGATAATAAAAATTATCTTTAAAAAAAGCCTGTGGCAACCTGGGAGGGAAAAATCTCTCTTTGGCATTTGATACCACAGGGGTCGTTTACATATGATCCCAGTAAATCTCCAAATCATTATAGATGATCCCAATGACTTTTCCCTCCCTCTCTCTCCCTCTCTGTATCTCTCTCCCTGCGTGATAGATTAACTAAGCAGTAACGACGTCTCTCTTGTGGAATGGACAGTGCAAATCGTTGCAGGTTCTAAGCCAGCCAGCGGAGACAGAGCTGGCTGAGCAGAGTGATAGATTAGGGATTTTTAAATACTCCTCCTGGTGAGCTCTGCCACAGCCAAAAGAGCAGCTGGGGTTTTTCTCACTCTGCAAAGGGGGTGGAGAAGGGCCACAGATGGCCACGGGCCCCGCAGGTCAGCGCTATTCAAAGATGCATCCTGGAGTGAATGAGTGCGTAAATTAATCGAGGCCTGCGGATGTATTGGAATTTACGGCGCCATGTTCCGCAGTAATGAAGCCTGTACTTTAAATCCATATTATATATGACACATAAGCTATTAAAGAAGACTTTGCAGAGCTATAACTGCTCTGTCAGGCTCAGAGGAACATTATTACTTCTTATTGATTTGAAGATACATTTTGCTTCATGCACGGTGAAGTGAATTATAATGTAAATACTTCAACTCTGAAATAACTAAATCATCATTGAAAAACACTGCCATGCTGGTGGTTTATATGAGGCTGCATGCCAGTTAGCAGTATTTCATCTTCCTCCTTATATACTATGCATGTCTGTCTTATCCCTGTTGGTTGGATTTTCCTGTGTTCTCTGGAGTTTGTCAGCATTCGGGGTGACATGGCTACCTGTTATTACTCTTTTTAAGGTGAGCGCAGATGATTTGCCATTTTAGCACTCCGTTAGCCATCAACCTGACATGATTGGATTTTGCTGCCATGTCTGTAAATGTAAATATGTTAACTGTAAATGTAAACTGTGTAAATCCTTTTACATGACATGTTAACATTATTTTGTATTCCATCTGGCTGTTTCTCTGGTATGATAAAAGAAGAAAATGCTTTTGTTAAACTATTTTAGAGCTGTTAGCGCACAAAAATTGTGTTGACTGTGGATGGGACTATGGATCAGTGAATGAAATGAAGGGATGAACACTCACATAATTTGATTTAAAACACAGGCTACCACACTCACATATCACTAGATGTGTCAGCCTGAGGTCATTCCAGTATGGTCAGACTTAATTACATTAGAAGCGACCAATAGGTCGTCGGACCGGCTTGTTGGCTTGAGTACTTAAGAGAATGAGGCTACATTAACACACGTGCATGCACACGTCTTAAACAGATTAAGTATCTGTGTAAACCCGTACCCAAGCAGGCTTCTGGGTCACGCAAATCTGGATTTAAGCCAAGAGGATCTTTCTGAACGGGCTTGCCTGACACATGAGGTGTGAATGCGGCATGGATTACTGAGGTCAGTCACATTACAGAAGGGCGGGCGACCTTCAGGGTGGATTTTACAGACAAGCTTTTCCTTAAACTTCAGCTGAAGTTTCAACAAAAAAAAAGATTTTTTTTCCCTTTATCCTTTCCAAATAGTATATCAAACAATAGTTAGCAGAATCATTGGATTCACTGCAAGCTTAATAATATATATTTATAAAAAAAGGTCTGAAGTGTGACTGTCAGAGACACCTGTGATATGCTTGGTTGTGTGTGGATAATTTCTATTGTTGTAACCTGTTTGGATGGATAGTACTACCTCTGCATCAACTCTCATACACTTCATAAAAACTGGCCAACTTTGAACCTTTTTGTTACGATCACTGTACATTGACATGTCTGTCATAAACCAGTTTTCATTACAAAAAACAAAAAAAAAACACTTGTTTGTCAAATACTTGAATGCATTGTTACCCCGCAGTGAGTGTGTGTGTGTGTGGCGCGTGTGTATATCCCATATTTTCACGGTGTACTCCAGTGTTGAGCCTCCCTCGGGGCCTTTGATGTGTCAACTGATTTCTGGGGGTGGAGGCACAGAACGATTTACAGTGGCAGAGATATGATCAAATGCATCAGGAGACAATGGATCTGGATGTGCAGTGAGAGCAGAGCCTGTTCACGTCAAGAGGAAGAGGAAACAGAGAGGTGCACAGTATCTCACCTCAGGCAGAGTGTCATCTCAGCTGGGAGGATTTGTATTGTAGTTTTGATGTTCTTCACTCAAACTTGTGCTTGTAAAAGAGTCTCAGTATACTTTCAGTGCACTTCTTCAAAAGTTAAAAAAAAATGACAGTGCACTTGTAGTGTACCAATCAGGCTCTGTTACAGCATATATATTATTTACTTACATTATACTACATACTTAAAAAAATACATCACAGTGTACTTTAAGAAATTAAAAATGTGTTCTCAGTCTGTATAAGGAAATGTGAATCAGTGGATGGTGTGAACTTAATGGAGATCGACTTCAAATTTACAGTCGTTTTAGGTGTTTACATCCCAGAATTAAACTTAAGACAAAGGTCGATCAATCACTCCCCGGGTAAAACTTGGCAAAAACCACAATGGCCGTGTACATCTACACATATTAATCTATTCCTTCGGCTGCAGCCTTCGCATAACGAAGGTAAACAGATAGCAAAGCTAATATGCAAATCGTTAACTCAACAGTTTGGATAAAAAGGTTCTGGGTGTGAGTGACTCCTTGGAGGTCATGGTGACATGTTTCCTTTCAATGATCACATTGATTCACAGTTAGTGGTCCCATATCTGTGTTAACATTGATGTAGAAATAGTAACCGTGTCCTAGTTTCACATATCGATTGTATGCAATCAATGTGCTCTGTGTAGAACGGATGTTTAGAATATGTATCAGGTATCATTTGTGCCTTGTACATGGAAACACGCAGTACTCAGCTACTGTATAAGTGGAGAGTATGTATAGAAAAGCCATGCTGTGTTTGTCATTTTACACAGAATACATTTATATAGAACTTTCCCTTGATTATAATATAGCAGTCTTCAGAGACTGCAGGAAAGAAAAGGGTGCCCATTGGAGTTTTTCCATGAACACAAAAAGTTTCAGTGTTACTCATCAGAATGCACTGTGTAACCTTGAGGTCTAACAAATGGGATCAGTGCATTTCTTTCCTCGTAAAACTTCTGGCACATTGCTGCATTTTTCTTGGTGCATCGCTTCAATCTGTGGATGAGTGGAAAAGTGTGAATCTGCAAGAGTGTCCTGACACTCATGCGTACAAGGTGTGTGCATCCTTGTTTGCAGTCGCAATTGCAATGTTCCTGTAGTCAACACTAATCAGAAACTACTAAGGGAACTTAACCCAAAGGGTCAAAGCAGCAGTAAGCAAACTTGGGTGCACTGATGTCAGGGACTGGTCACCCCTGACCTTGCATTACAATTTCTTAAGTATACAGGTGATTGTTGTACATCCATGGCTGCAATGATTTACAAAAAATGCTGTACTAGTAGCTAATCCTGCAAGGCTTTGAAAATCTCCAAAGGTTATGTCCTTTTAATATTTAACAACATTTTCATACCTTTACCTGAACAGTTCATGTGTGGCACAGAATGTGGATGAGTGAAAAGAGAAAGACTGAGTGAGGTGCCTTCATGCATGTGTGAAACTGGAAAGCCAGAGATTAACAGTATTAAAGTAACAGTCCTGTGGCAAGTACTGATTTATGTACACTTTGGTAATATGACAGTATTAATGATGGTATAGCGGGTGTCGATGGGGAGCTCGTGAGGTGATATAAAGTCGAGTTGGGGAGATGACCAGGGAGTTCAGAGTAGGACAGGCGAGTCAGAGCTGGGGGATCTTTGCCTCGTGTTGAAACCAAACCCAACACGATGGAGTTATTGATTAACTGTTCTCTTAAAAGGCCAGTTGGATGGAGAAGGTCACTCCAAGGTTTTCACTGCAGGGGAATGGAGATGCATTTGACCTGTCAGCCGAGAATAGGCTCTGAGTGGGCACACAGCCCTTCTGTAGTAGGTAAAGGCACAGCAATCTTCGGAAATAGAACTTCTCCATGCTGAAAAGCAACAGGCTCAACCCCTACGGACTGGGGAGTATCAAAACATCTGCAAAGTCTTTCAGGAGTTTTCTACCAAGAAATTTTCAGAGGCCAGCAAGGCTCCATCTCATAAACAGCTCATGATGCCATGATTTAAATGGCATGTAACTGTGACAGATCCAATAATAGGAATGTAAACCGAGGTAACATAATTTCAGCTAATTGACCAAAGCGTAGATGTGAGTGCAGTCATTATTTAAAGGGGGTCTTTCAAAAGGTTAATGTGAGAATAATTTGGACAAGCTGTTTTCCATTAACAAGCTAGGCAGTTCTCAAGAATGTGTGACTCACAAAACAGTAAAAACATAATTTAAAATGCGATTAGTCACATCTTCTGGATGCATCGCAACAAAAATAATATTTTGGCTAATCTTCTTGGCTTTCCTTCGTCTGATTTTATTTATGGATATGGACGCTTTTTTATTGATTTATTTTTTTTCTAATTTCACCATCCTTAAACACAGTAATACTACACATGCAGAGACACATGCACACATCCTTCACTCAACTTTATTCAGGCCAGAGAACCACACACTCAACTTGTACTTTTCAGGAACGTGCCAATTGTTTGGTCGCCAGTATTGTGCCCGTTCATCAAATGCTGGAGATTGAGATTATGGGTACAAGCAGCTTCAGTAAAATTTCTTACTACAAAGATGGGGATTGGAGTTCAGACATCCACACAGCCACTGCTCCTTCGTTACAAAAGGAGCCAGTTGAGGTGGTTCTGGTATCTCTCGCCTCTTTGGGAACCTTCCTTTGGAGGCTTCCCAGGCACATCCAACTGGCTTGGGATAATCTCAGGATACCCCAAGAGGAGCTGGAAATTGTTGTTGGCAAGAGGGAAGTCAGCAGAAAATGGATGATCCGATTAAAAAGAAAAAAAAGCAGTATCATAATCTTGAGTGCCATTTATCAACTTTACAGGACAGAATCAGGCTTCTTGAGGGCACACCGGCATTTGAGGCAGAAGCGACTCGTTGACCCCTGTTTGAGTCTACGCCGCGTTCTGCCCTACAGAGTCGAATGCAGCAATAATTGGCCACAGCCTGCTGGGGAGGAGTCGTTTAGATTTGGAGGAGAGTGCATGCTGTGAGGTTCCCTTTCATGGTGACCATGTTCCTGATTTGGCACAAGTCAACCCTGGGGGAGGATGCAAACAGCTGGGCAACAAACACACACACACACACACACCACCACACACACATCCACGCTCACAACCCTACACATACACACACATCTTTATTCCCAATACCCATGCTGACTTTCATTTTTCTGCTTTCATGCCCAAATTAGAAGGGTCACATTTTAATGCAAATGAATTACTGTTCTGAGTGCCACTGATGGTGAATGATTGGAGCGCTGAATGACTGGAATTAGAATTACGGCCTGAGAACATGGTCTTACCTGTGCATCATTACAGAGTTATTATAAAATTATTATTTTACTTATTCTGCCCTGATGAGCTTTTGTGCAAACATGCTCAGGTTAACATCTTGCTAACTGCGAGATACCAGTTCCTAGAATCACCAAAAAAACTGCATGTTGGCTTTTTTATTGACAAAATTACATACATAGTTGATCTTGATTCAATGCCTCACCTGGACAACATTAAATATTCATTTGGGCAGTCCACTAATCCCCAACCCCCCACTGCGCTTTCAGGTAGGGAAATGAGTGAAAACCTATAATGACTATTAGAACTGCGCCCGAAGGAGAAAGTCATGGTCTTCAGGGTTCTGCGTTGTATAGGTCCTCCACAGAAATCTAGTGTGCAGTTTAACACAATACTCTATGCCAGAAATGCTGAATTCCCTGCATATAAAAAAAGTGCAGCAGAGGCAGATAAATACATTTGAATGTTATTTCCTCCATTACTCTAACAGCTTGGGAGCCATGACTCCAGTTCATGGTTTGCGAGACAAAGTAGGTAGAAGTACTCCCACCTTTGTTAATGCTACCCAGCAAGTGTGAATGAATGGCCAACACAGCGGTGGTCCTTATTTACCCAGCTGTTACCTGTAGGTTGACTCAAAACAAAGCAGCGCTGTCTCAGTATTCCCAGTCGCACAGTACCACGAGTCGGGGAGGATTAGCTTGTTTTACATGCTTTACCATGATGCAGGCCTGCACAAATCCTTCTTCCTTCCACTCTTCCTCTTCTCCCGCTGACTTAACACTACAGTGTTTGTACCATAAACCAACACCAGAGAGCCCAGACAGAACATCTGTTCTTGCAGAGACATATCAGATTTTACTGGGAAGATTATTTGCTTTTTAATTAGATGTAGAAGTGGGTACATGTGACAGTTATGCTGACCCCACAGAATCATTTCTTTAACAATTATTGCTTTCGGACCTTCACCGTGTCCCCGAGGATCATATTGTCACCTGGGTCCCCGAACGCCCTTGGCACTTAATTAATCAATTGATGTGATTGAGTGGCCTCTGTGTGTGAGACATAATGAGCTCCTGATTAAAATCGTTACAGGAGGACCTGTAGACACTGTCTGGGCTCAGAGGTCTGGTGGTAGTAGCAGGCTGCACAGAAATGTAACATGTTAAATGCACATCACTCACCACCTTCACACAAAGCCTTTTCTTTTCAATCTGATAACACTGATACAGGGACCCAGGCAATTGAATTGTAAGGTGTGGAGTCCACTAATAAAACTGTAATGGGAATGTAAATAGAGAAGGTTCAGAGATTTGAAATGAAAGATCACATTTATTCAGGTATACAGCACTTGAGGTCAGCCATTATCAAAAATAAAGTTTGGATTTAGATATAATCATTTTTCTGCACAAAGTTTTCTGCACAAATCATTCCAGTAAGGCTCAGTTTTGTTTTGTTTTTTCACTATCAGAAATGATCTCACTTGTCTGCTCAGTTTACCACAATCCAAGACTGCACCATTCATTGATTCATCCATCCTCTAAACCACCTGTCCTGTTCAGGGTCAAGGGGAGCTGGAGAGTATCCCAGCACGCACTGGGTGAGAGGTACAGTGCACCCAGGACAGGCCGCCAGTCTGTCACATCAGCAACAAGTTGAAGAATGAAGGTCACATTGCAAATTGGCGAAATTTGTATTCACAGACCTGCACCCACATTCAAAACAGCAGCTAAATAAACAGGTTTTAATATTCTCCTGTACCTTAAACATATACTTGATACAAACAAAACTAAATCCATAGGCAGCGAGATTGAAGCCAAGATATGAGTGTATGAAATTTCATATAGATTTCACTGGAAGAAAATCATTGCACAAACACACATCAACTGCATTAAAATTTCACAGCTCACAACGAGAAATCAGGTGGTAGCCTATTTTTCTTTCCGCCGGTGTGAGTGAATAAGCTTCAGCTTTCAGTCAGTTAACAACCGACTCTGAAATGAGGATGGAGATAGAAAGGACGGTAAATCTCGTGATCTTCCATTGACTGGGCTTGTCAATCATAACAAAGATAATTAGAGTTTGATTCTGCATGTTTGTCGTAAAATGAGTGGAGCTGTGTATGCAAAGATGAAACGATCAATGCTTGAATCAATGGACACAGAGTATCAGAAAATCACTCCACAAATCTAACTGTGCATGTGAAATTTCATACACAGGTTTCATCATAAAATAAAATCTAATCGCATTAAGCCATTTAGTAAGGTCAGTAACTTTTGGAGATTCCCCTAATCTTACCAACTGAAGATGCTCTGATTTTGAAAATGGATAAATATTGGATTGTAAAGAGTGTAAGGTCGACTGAGATTGATTGGTGGAGAATTAACGCACAAATGCATCTGTAACATCGCCAGCCGTGTTCATGCTGTATCTACTTGTACCTGAAATGTGTTTTATACAGTGTGTCTGTGTATTTTCAGCTGCTTCAAACGCTCCACCATCATCCCAGTCCCCAAGAAATCCTCCATCACTGGACTGAATGACTACAGGCCCGTCG
>JBAJHX010000081.1:4414818-4425712 GCA_037176925.1 Amniataba percoides | reverse complement strand
CCAAATTGTGAAATAGCTACGTTTTGCACTGTGGACCAACGTTCCTATTTCACGTTTTGCTATGAGACTGGGTTGGTACAACAGTGTATGTTTTTCATCATTTTGTCAAAATCTTCTTACCGTAACTAGAATAATCCATGTAAATAATCTGAATTAGTTAAAGCGTGACACTGTAACATTTGAATTGTTAAAACGTGACACTGTTACAATTTACATTGTTAAAATGTGACACTGTAACAATATGAATTGTTAAAACGTGACACTGCAACAATTTAAAATGTTTCAGTGTGAAGTTTTCTGCTGGTTGGTAAGAATGCTGCCACAGACGAAAGCGGTGTGGATGTTATTTTACTTGTTCTTTACATTGCGTTGTTATGTGACCTGATAAGATATTTATGTAACAATTAATGATGATCTTTCAATTAAAAAAAAAAACAAAACAACATAAAATGTATAAAACATATAACTAACAAAGTATAATTATTACCTTTCAGACAATGTTACCAAAAATTTAAAATGTAAAAGCTTCCTTAAAGTGCAATGTATGGCAGAGCTGTTAAGTCGATTGCACAGATGGATATAATGCAGTGGCTGGTGAAGGCCTGTATTAAGTGCTTCGCCAAATGAATTACCTCGCCCCTCCCCCACACATAGCGATAGTTGACTGAAATTAAGTAAGAAAAAGTTTAAAATCATTTCTTACCTCACAATCAGCCAAGGGCACATCGGCAAGAAATATGTCATCATCGTCTTCTATCAGATCCATTTTAGTCTCGTAACGTCAATAAATCGTCTGCTATATAACTGAACTGGTTTGGGTTTTTTTAACCTGATGGAAAATTAATCGGCGCCCCCTTGGCGCAAACATTATGAATGACGTCAGGATGAGTTTTTAGTTCAGTAAAAATAAAACAAAAACAAACAAACAAACAAAAAACATCCTCTGCTCGATCTGAATCATAACTAAATGGCTATTTTTTATTCATAATATTTGTAGTCTGTATTTGACTGGAAATACAATTTTGGTTAAAAAAAAATAATAATTGGGCTGTATTTTATTTTTGTTTTTTATTTCAGAAGGTGGTTGACACCATACTAAGAGATATTTTGTTGCACTGCAGAAACTACTTTCCATATTCATTCAGTATTCATTATGGTATTGGATTATTTTTTCTTTAAAAAACTTTATCGCACAGTGCTAGTGTACAACACAAACAACAAACATCAGGACCATGACATGTAGATAGTAGTTCATAGGCTGAAAAAAGGACTTTATAGGCTGCGTGAATTAAAAGGTTTTTGAGCGAACAATATTTTCAGGGCTGTCTCACTAAAGGACACGGTGGCCAAATTCCAAAGAAGAATCTAAATGTAATCCTCAGGCAATAAAATCCATTTTTTGTTGTTTTTTTTTCAATTGAGAGATCATCATTAATAGTTACATAAATATCTTATCAGCTCAGATAACAACACAATGTAAAGAACAAGTAAAATAACATCCACACCACTTGCTTTCGTCTGTAGCAGCATTCTTACCAACCAGCAGAAAACTTAACAATGCAACAATTTAAGTTGTTACAGTGTCACGTTTTAACAATGTAAATTGTTACAGTGTCATGTTTTAACAATTTAAATTGTTAGTGTCACATTTTAACAATTTAAATTGTTACAGTGTCACGTTTTAACAATTTCAGTTATTACAGTGTCACGTTTTAACAATTTAAATTGTTACAGTGTCACGTTTTAAAAATTTAAATTGTTAGTGTCACATTTTAACAATTTAAATTGTTACAGTGTCACGTTTTAACAATTTCAGTTATTACAGTGTCACATTTTAACAATTTAAATTATTACAGTATCACATTTTATGCTATGCCGAGACATGAAATATTCATCCTAATAGCGAACAAACCAAAGATCGTTTACAAGAACTGAACAAAGATTGTGAAATTATAATGTATATTTCTTGTCAGAAATATCATCAAAATGCTTTTTTCTGTCCAAACTATCTTGAAATAATGCATTTTTCACTCAGAATGACAAGAATGGCTGCCATGTTTTTATTTTGAGAAGTCCACTGTAAGCAGTCACGTGATCCGTCGGGCAGGCCAATAGCAAAGAATGAGATTAAAAAATATGAACGTTTCACAATTTTCAGGGCCTAATTGTGAAATAGTTACATTTTGTACTGTGGACCAATGTATTTGTTTCACATTTTGCTATGAGACTGGGTTGAGCTTGCACGTGAATTTCAAAGTTTCTAGCTATGTCGGCATTTGTCGTGTTGGTGAATTGCCCACAACACACAGAGGTGTCATCAGTAACTTCTCAGTGCTTCCATGGGCGTTGCTTTCATTGTGTGATTGACAGGTCCATTAATTGACTTGAGAAAATGACAAGTTGCCAATGTACCTAAAGTGTTGTGCATGCAACAGGGAGTACCTCGCTTGTATGTAGCACTAGTGACTAATGCATCCAACATTAAAATGAAGGTCACTTTAATGTCGGATGCCAAATCAAAATAATGTTTCTGTCAAACATACAGATGCACACTGATGCTGCAGAATGTCATGCAGTTGTTGTGTTGAATAAACCTGGTCCATCAATTTACCTGCACTTCAAAATACAAACTTAGTTTTTTTGTGTAGTGTGTCAGCTCTCTTTTGATTATTTACATGGATTATTCACATTAACCACACTTTATTGCTTAAAGGCCTTTCTCTAAGATGCCGCGCAGGCCTCAGACGCTAATGAATATTGAGGTGTACCTTTTTAAACAAAGCATTTTGTACTGTGGACCAATGCATTTATTTCGCATTTTGCTTTGAGACTGGGTTGGGAAGTTTATGTATACTGTCACTAACAATTCGCCATTTTAGCTATTCGCCACTGAATCCAGGTTAAAGTAGCTTTAACTAGCTGTAAGTGGGACGTTCTGTTCAAATAACACAGTGGTGGCCTGTGTGTGCCAGCTGGGCAGAGAAGAACAGGCACCCCAGTCTGTAATCCTCTGACCAACCCATTTCTATCAGTGTACATGCTCTGAATTGGACAGGCCTGGCTGGATGTGCAAATTTAGTGCCAGTCAGTACATCAACAAGCGCCTCTTTGTCGACATCTGCACTCAATCCTCCCACCCTTGTTTATAATGAACAAAGTGGCTTTTGATTCGAACCATTTCCCAAGACACAGGGAAAGTGAAATAAACTGAACTCTCAAGAGAAAAAGGATTATTAAAAAAAGATCTGGCAAGAGTGAAAAAAATGGAACCAACATTGTTTAATGAATTATTTTGTATTATTTGAATTATTTGTTGAAAGATTCATTACGCTGTTGTTTTCTACAACATCGGCTCCAGCAGTCTTTGTATTTTACAAAGGATCTGAGTGACGAGAAGGCAAGCTGGGGAACTTTAATGGACTTCAATATCCCACTCATGGTTACAGTTTTGCTGATGTCTTTCTTGCACTGAAATAATTTCATCACTCCTGCTTCCTTGGATATTTCTCTGAGTCAAGAGCCCATTTTCTGTGCACTCGATACATCTTTCCCACTTCCAGCTTCCTGATGCCATTGGCACGTGGAATGGCCTTGGATAGCACGCACTTGGCTTAATAACACGGAAAGCTGCAGGCTCTGTGTTCATTGTCAGTGCTTTTTGGAACAGTCAATGTGTAGCATAATTCTGTTTGACTCATTTGATTACAGATAAGGGTGATAATGTGTGTGTGTTTCCCATTTCTATAGCCGTTGAGTTGTGACGCAGAGTTAAAGATGAATCTCTACTTCGTCGTGTGTTCAGGGTGAAACCAAGTTCATGCATTTAAAATCATCAAGGAGCTAAGCATATTGTCTGAGAAGCAATCACAGCTTAAGATGCTGTAATATAGTATACAACATTACACTTTCTCCATTTTTTTTAGGTTAATGGGATTTAATTTATTTATATTTGTATCTTCTATACCTACACTTTTAAGGGAATCCTAGAGGAAGAATGATTATAATAAGAGCATCCCACTTACTAAAATATAATAAAAGGATGGGCTGTTGAGAAATGGTCTTTTTGTAAAAGAAAAAAAGAAAGAAAAATGTATTCAAATACAGCGCAAATAGTAAGATTAATACACTACATGAATGTGATACCTGTTATATCTGGCATGTAAATCTGACCTTTGTTCATATAGGGTTTCAGGTCCGTAAACAACATTCACCCTCCCTTAGGCAGCCTGACTGAGGTTGCTCAGATTTAAACTTGTGTCCACTTGGCACAAAACCAATTCCAGTGGTTCTGCCTGCTTGAACACATGCTATCTTGAAGTGCGCCCAGCCGTGGTGGATGGCTCTTTACATTTTATTTGCCATGATACACAGAGAAGAACCGAGCTCCAAAGGCTCTGCATCTAGCCTCAACCGGGATGCATCACTAACATCCTTCTTGAAGCCATCTTTTAAAGGTGGACTCCTTTTATTAGCGTGTCTGGTGGAATGTGAAAAGCACATAGATGTCAAGGGTTAGACATTTACCTTAATGGATGTTGTGGACACACAAGTATAAGAATCTTGCAATGTCTATTTATTAAATTCTTCTCTCATTTAAACTTAAAACCAATAACATGCCCAAACACTGAACCTTAAATCTGACTTAAAACTGTCCTTGTTGTGCCAATTAGATTACAACTAGCAGACAGAGCACAACATGAGAATCCCTTTCAGTTTCTTTCCACCTCATGAAAGCGTTGAGACCAGCAACACTTCGTATATACGGTCTATATGAGAGCCAGGCAACCAAAGTAGTTCACTAAAATGTGTATGAAAATGCAGCGTTTAGTGTTTCTTGATGGGTTTTTGTCCCACACACAATCCTTTCTTGAGTAATTCAATTCAATGATGATGATATAAAAAAATGTAAAGCTGAATAAGACTACTGCACTAAAGTGAGAACGGGCCTAAATGTATACATGAGCAAAAGAAATCATTGTCGCATAGATATAAAAAATTAAGTACCACTAACACATACACACAGAGGCCAGAACCTGCACCATAAACCTCAATCTGCCGACGCACGCATCAATATCTCCTGATTGTCACGGCCAGTTCTCCTTAAATGTGTGCGGGTGAATGTGAAATAGAGCCTGGCTTACAGATTTGCAGGCAGGTCACTGTATTTCCCTCCTCCTTACATGCGACTGAATTATGAGCAGGGTCACATATGGCTGGTTACACCACCGGCCACGTACAGTATGCGCTGCCCCCCCCCCCCCGGGACCGGCTAAGCATAAAGTCTGTTGCACCGCTCGCATGTGTGCCAGCAGAGTGAGGCATATGGAACAATGGCTGGTGGAGATAATGTCATCAAAGGCTCATGCGTGCTTGAGCTCGCCTCCTGAATGATGGCCAGATGTGACCATATAAGATGAACGCATGGCTTTGATTGACTTGTGCTCAGGGACGGCTGTTCTAATGTGCTGTTGGGGGAAAAAAAAAAAAAAAACACTGAGATGCGCATCAGTGACTGAGAGCGTGTGATATATGGCTGACCTCTACTGGAAGTCATTCGGATGTATGTGCTTTTAAAGCAGATTTATTTGACCTCTAACCTACACATGTCATTTATATTATGGACACCACTTATCATACTGTCTTCATCTTTTTTTCAAAGTTGTGTGTTTCTCTGTTTGTGAATACTCTTTTGACTGTTTATTTGTCCGTTTGTTTACATGATGCAGGTCTTTTTCCCCAGTAACCATGCAACCTCAGAAATTTCAGTGCTGTTTCTAATTTTTTTTTCTTTCAAATGCATCATACCCGTGGTAAGTTTAAGAAGAGGAAGAAAGAAAAGCTTAGACACAGATCAGTTTTTTTCTGACATAAGCAGTAATGGCATTTAAATTGTTACAGATCCTAAGCAAAACCAGCAAAAACAAGGCAATATTTTTTTAGCATTACTTTCATCAGTGTCGCCTGAGAAGAATATTAGTTTTTATCAAACCCCTTGATGCCTCAAAGAGGAGTCATCATAAATCAGTGCGATAACAGCTTGAGAAATGTTGAAAGATCGACTGTATGTACAGAAATTCTCTACACAAAAATTCAGAAAGGGACTTGAGCTTGCACGACGATCGATTATTTAGCATGAGAAGTAAAAACACTAGTTTTTTTCATGGGCCTAATCTGACATGTATGAAGTGCTTCAGAGTTGGATGGTTGATCTCAGCTTTAGCTTTCAGATGAAGCTTTTCAGCTTTTGCGGTAGATGAAGCGATTCAAACAACCTTGGTCGATTTCTCGCGCTGAAACTAAATGATTATGCACATCAGGCAGAGGTGGAGCTTATGTGGGTAGCAAGGTCAAACATTTTCACTGCAAACTAGTCTCAGTGGGACTTTGAATAACTGGCCAATTTTAATTCATTTTCCACATTTTATACACAATAAATGTTAATGTTAAGTTATTTTGTCACGCTGAAGGTAAAGCTGATATTCTTCACTCTGTCACACAAGTCGACATGTATGACGAGTCATTCAGTGTTGAGAAACTGCTTCCTTTGCGCTGACAGGAGCCGGCTGCGGTGGTTTAGACATTTGTTCTGGCTGCCCTCTGGCTGGCTCCCTTTGGAGGTATTCTGGGCACAGCCAGCTGGGAGAAGACCTTGGAGCACACCCAGGACACACTGGCCTGGAAGGACTTTCAGCCCAGGAGGAACAGGACTGTTCTCTATTTTATGTAAAATCGTCTCCAGGGATTCAAAAGCAATGGTGGCACAGTGGCAGATATCACTTTCTGAGTTCAGAACCTGATGCTGGTCTTTTCTGTGTGCAATTGTTTCTGTGAGTCTCCTGCACAAATCGTAAATCGTCTCAAGGGACTCTTGTACATCTGGATTCCAGTTTCTCACTCGCCTCCTCATTTGTCAGCTACCTGTGTCCACCACATTTGTCAGCCTGGGTTGAGTTAAGCTGGGACAGGTAAGTGACAAGCACACTGCTTGGCTGTGACAGACTTGTTTGTTAACGCTGTGACAGACGACAACTTGTCCAGGGTATTTTAGCGCATTTGCGTGGATTGAAAAAGTCTTCAAAAAAACTTCAAAAGGCAAATAAAGTTTGAAACAATAAAAATGTTTCATGCCGAAGAGAAAATAAATTATTCTATATATAAATTACCATTAGGCATCAAACTTTTGGAGTAAATATATCACAAAAATGTATCTCAGCATGGCAGTAAAATGGTCTAAAAGAAGCTATGACTCTTGTCTGTTCAGGAGCAGCCTGTCTGCCAGTCTAACTTTGAAAGCAAGTGAGATAAACGCCCCAAATACGCTTTCATTTTCAGCTAATCCATCAATAAAAAGTGAATTGGCTTTCATGTCAGCATTATTCATTTAGTTTGTAGATTGAGCGGTTTATTCTTTTTCCAGGTGGGATTCTCACTATGCAGACAACAGCAGACAAAATTGAATCTGTTTTTACTACCAGTGGGCAGATGTTTTTTGTCGGCGGGAAGGATACAGACCAAATTTGAATTGATCTAGACTTTTTCTCTATTTACTCACTTTCAGCAGGCTCTCCCAACTGAGTCTCTGGAGAAAGTGAACATAAACTGACGAACATGCCGATCCTCAGCATCTAATGGCACTTTTTTCTTCTGTGATTGTCTAGCTAAATGGCTGTCATGAATGCTGTGCAG
Source organism: Amniataba percoides (assembly GCA_037176925.1). NCBI lineage: Eukaryota > Metazoa > Chordata > Actinopteri > Centrarchiformes > Terapontidae > Amniataba > Amniataba percoides. Next base: position 4,418,026 of record JBAJHX010000081.1, on the reverse strand, counting down.
ACATGCTATTGTCGAAGCTCTGTCTATGATGACAGGCAACCAGTGTGACTGTGGGAAAGTGTTCTCAGTTTGACAAAGTGGCAACTGTGACAGTGAGATTACAGAGCACTAAAAGCACTGTCACAACAAGGACACAAATGCGCTTGAAGATGCGCTTTAGTAAAAGAAAAAAAAAAAACATTAAATAAAGCAGAAGAAAAAAATGGTTTAAAGAGAGGAGGATGTCTTCAGTGCCTCATAATTGACTAAGTGCTGTCGGCGTAGTCACAAGTCAGAGATGTCAGGTGTCAGTCAACAGTGTTTCCTGGATGTAACTTCCTAGTTTGACCTAGTTTCCAAATAGTCTTGAGATGCCTGTTTTACTTACCACTTTGAGGTTAAAAAAAAGAAACATGTTAATTGATTGATTTTCTTGAACTATTGGCTGTTGGGATGCCTCCACAGCGAGAGTGGTTTGGTAGTCCTGTTCTTCTCTAAAATCCCACAATGGAACAAACAAGTCCACAAACAAAGAGAGAAATCAATGGACTTTCTTTGCCAGCTTTGAGAGAGGTGCTTAGCATCACAGAGTGTTTGCCTGAGGTGAACATCCCAGAGTGTATTATGGTGTTGCTCCATTGCCCTGTTCACATCCGCAAGCTGTTCTAAACCCATTTGAAGTGAAGCACAGAGGGTTTTAACAACTATCAGCACTAGTGTGAATGGCCTCCTAGGGCCCTCTCGCTCTATTTGGCCGTTGAAATGGCTTCTCTCCTCAGTTGAGCATCTATATATTCCAGTGTGAGTGTTTTAAGAGGAGTGTTTACGTTAAGGAAAGGTGCTTCATCCAGCACTACACACTGAAGCACCATTCAAAGCCTACAGTTTCCAGTTCATCCCTTTATCATGACTACTGTAACATCCGTGATCTATCGATTTATCATGCGGACTGGAATGATCACTGCAGAGTGGGAGAAAAAAAAATTACATCACAGATGATGTGAGGGTGTTTTTCCTCTCCGCTCTTCTCTTTCCTTTTATTATTTCAGCTTACCACTGACAGAGACTTCAAACTTTCATTGTCGCCCCGGGTTGAACTGAGATTCAAACACTCTTCCTTCCGCGTGATTGAGGAGGCTCATAAACTGCACACATCTTGGATACATCCCTTCGGTCCTCCGGAAAAACCTTCCCTTCCTCCAGAGGATGGTGGAAGGGTGTAATTCACTTTACAATATCAAATAATCACCGCTTGTGATTCTTGTCTCCTGGCTAACTTGTTGGGCATGAGTTTATGGCTTTTAAAAGCAGAGGTGAGCTGCGTGGAGGAGAGCTTTCCCCAGCTGTGGCCTGAAGGTGAGGAGGCCTAAAGTGAAGCTTTGCCTCCAGGTCATTGAGCAATAATGAGTGTTATCAAGCAAGTGCTAGAAGACAGGTAACGCTGCCGGAATTTATGAGAGGCCTTGCAGGATGACCCTAAGCAGGACCGGCCATTCTTCACCGGAGACAGGGCTAAGGCTAGGAAAAGACTAATATGGCAGGATTGTGATTAAATAGACCCTTGATTTTATAGGCTTTGGCACCAACAAGCGAGTCTGTATTTATTGGCATAGATATAAATTGCAAAAAACTGAACACTTCGCTGATTACTATACTCAAGGTGATCGCAGTTGGGAAAATATATGTTACTTGAACAGGGACACAGTGGAATACCTTTTTTTTTTTCTTTTTTTTAAAAAAAGTATCAGTACAGTAGAATAACACAGAGAAATCTTATTTTAATGCTCAGCATACATGTGTTCAAGCATTTCTTTGTTTGCGCTCTTGCCAAAACCTGAGCCAATGCTGTTGACACGAAGCAGAATTACCATAACATGCTAACAAATGTGTCCAACTGCGTTCAATCCCAATCCATTTGTCCCTGTGTCTTTCAAAGGCGGTTTTGTTCCCTATTTGTCAATTTAAACTCCTGTTGGAAAGCAGCAGTGCCAACCCACAAAGCCTCTGAATGGGGTCCATGAATCATCACCCTAACAAGAGGGTATAGCTGCCTTGGAAATTCAAATTCATGATATACATAACAATGAGGCGTTGTGCCCTTTCTTAGGTTGTATGTTCAATATTTCAGCCATCCACTTCTGCTAAGTAGGAGTAGTGGGCTGCTGAAGAGGGAATGGAGAGGAGCCCTGCAGACTGAAGCTTCAGTCTCAATGAATTTGGTTACAGGATTTAATTGCACTACTACTCTTATTATTCCAATTGCTTTTTTTCACTTCTTCGTGACCAAAAACAGGCTGTCTGCATGTTACAGGGCCTATAATGATATTTAGGAGGTATACTTGGCATGTTTGATGCACTGACATCTGTAAATGGATTTAACTATGTGAAATCTAAGGGCCCTTTTTAAAATATCCATCCTCTTTATATGACATTCTCCATGACTTACAATATGGATGTTGCGTCAATTCCCATTAAAACTATAGTTAGCAAGTGTAAATATAAACATGTTCACCATCTTAGCTTAGCATGTTACTATGCTAACCAGTTGTATACAAAGTACAGCTGAGGCTTATGGGTATCTCATTAATTTTACAGGTATTCCAGTAAAAAGGATCACCAGATTCAGCCAGAGTCAGTCTCTAAACATCGTGAAAATCAAACAGCAGTCCACCCAACACATGTTTGAAGAGTCTGGTGCAATTGGAATTCACTTGGACTGACACACAGCAACCCAGATATGAGGCGTCCTTAACCAGCGGTTATCAGCTTTTGAGTTTAAAATGTGTTCAAACACATTTTACTCTTCACATGCAAAAGCTTTAGATTTCACCTCTCTCAATCGCCTCATTTTAAACTGTAGTTATAGGGTAAGGCCAGACGCTCTGTGGGTTGTTGTAACACATCATCTGCTGATCTGTGAGAGGTGGAAATTCAAAGATTCACTGAACCTGTGTATGATTTTTAACATGGCATGTGGTCGTTTTAATAGAAAACTCATTTAAACATGAGACCGCAGATCTGAATGTTTAAAGAATGAGACTAAATGCTCTAAGGCATACAAATTCTGCTCAGAGAGGAAAAAAATAATACTAAAAAACATCTGCCTTTTTAAAACTCATTTAAATCACATTTTAGTGGTTGCTAATTTTATGTTACAGACCTGATCAAAATCTTAAGACCAGTTGAAAAATAGCTAGAATTTACCTTTTGCACATTTGGATCTTAATGA
>JBAJHX010000081.1:4392945-4409748 GCA_037176925.1 Amniataba percoides | reverse complement strand
CGACGCTCTCAAGATCTGTAGAGATATTATCGCGCATAGCGGCTCTCTAGTAGGTTGTATATATATATATATATATATATATATATATATATATATATATATGTTTGCCCAAATATAATTGAGGCAGTGCACTCAAGTCTCAGTGTCGTTTGTTCAAGGACAGTGAATAGACTAAAGGAAATGGGATTCTCAAGTGTAGTGAATCAGCAATGAAATGAATTGATAACTATAGAATTTGTCTTCTCATACATTACTTGTCATATATTCTTTGCAATATATTGGTTATTTGTCATGCTCTACACACTGCATGCATCAATTGTCTTTTCTCCTAAACAAATACATCTTCCTGAAGTGCCAGAGTTGGCTGCCTCGACAGTGGCCTGTTGTATTTTATTTGAAACAGTCCAAAGGCATCCGGAGGAAAAACAAAAACTTGTCATCAGAGGGGAGATTCCAGCAATCTGACCTGCCATTCGAAGAGACAGGGAGATGTCTGCGGCGTGTGAGACGTCAGGTGGAGTCTCGCCTCTGTTTGCACCAACGACTCACGTCAAGGTGAAGTCTGACTCCTCTCTGAACCCCTCTTTGAACTTCCCTGACAGCTTGTGTGATATGAAATGCTCCCCTCCCCTCCCAGTCACAGAACTTTTGTCATGCTTCACAAGCGGCCAGCTTCTCAGGGAGACCTTGTTCCTCTGCGGTTCGTGACAGAGGGATGGTAGGATCTGCTGGTTAGATGCCTCAGGTATGGCTAGTTTTGCTCTCTGGATTCTGCCAGTTCAGTATCAAGCAGCCAGGAATCACACCGGGCACTGATGCAGGTCCTGTTGTTGAGGGGTTCAGTGGTTCCAAACCATGATCTAATTAACAGGACATTTTCTGTACTAATTTGTATGTAGACACCATAGAGAGAAAATCCCATACATCTATCTGTAACCAAAATCACAGTTAAAATTGAAAGTTAGTTTTGGGTTGTCTTTTCCCACTGTATGAACAATTCCAAAGCTGCAGAAATCACCATTTTTCTATAAAACAAGATTAGAATACTACTATGGTAAAGTGCCACTTGAAATAGCAAATGCACCCTTTTTTGCCCACGGCATTAATATTTATTTCAGTCTTGTCACACTGTTTCCAACAGAAAAATTATGAATAAGCCTACCTCCCCAGCACCAGACTGCAGGATGCATGTTAGCAACTAGCTAGTAAACATCACAACATTTAGATGTTAAAGAGACACATAGACACATAAATTAAAATGGCCTTCAAATGGAGAAAAAACATGATCCCAGGGACTAATGTGTACCCTCCTAGTACAGAAAATGCAATATGATGCACTGTATCACACTGCATACTGGTGGTGCAATTTTTAAAAAATGTTTTCCCACCCACAACAGCCACTGCATCTCACTAGTTTCTGTCCATCTCGCTCCATCAGACAGCAGTGAGCTCAGCCTCTCTGCGTGGAGCCAACTGTAGGCTTGGCTCAAGCAGAGGGGGACACACTCCATCAAGCACTGCAGCTTCTCTCCACTCCCCCTATGCTTGCACTCCTCTCCCACTAATGATTAACATCATAAATCACACTACACTGTTTTCTCCCGCTGCCAGCAGTGAGGAAAGCAGCTCCTCCGTGACCCTCCACACTCAGCAGTAATGGGAGAGGAAGGTTTACTCGTGTATTTAGAATTCTGTTTGGGGGTTTATTTCTGTCAATCTGGGGCTTGAAAATATTTTTTGGAAGAACTAGAATTCATGCATTTCCAATTCTCCAGTCCAGTGCCACCGAGATCCAACAATGACTGTGAGATTGGCTCCTGACCACCTGCCCAAGTAAACATAACCTCACCAAAATTTGCCCATCACATTGACCAGCGGCTTTGGCTTTTCAGCTTTATTATCAGCCAGAGTAGAACTAAAGCTGTCTGGACAGGTTGAGGGCTAATATGCAGTTCAAATGAAATCTCATTTCACAATACACTGCCACATCCCTTGCATTGTGCTCAAAATCCCTGATGGGCCTGATGCTGCAAAACCGACATTTCAAGGTGGACTAAGGTTTCAGATCATCCACAGGCAGGAATGGAATATACTACAATATTAATAACTGTTGTCATTAGTGTATAATGGCCTGAAATGGAAAAAAAAACACAGTTTTTGGGTCACTTTTCCCTGGAGTTACCATGTTTTCTAGAATGGCATATAACAAACAAACTGGCTCTTATGGAGCGCAGAGTAAAGTTTTGGTGAGCGGGAATGGGGAAAACAAACAAACAAACAAAACAGACCGTTTCACTTTTGCTGATTAATGGGGCACAGCGGGCGAATGTGCTGTTCCACCAGAAACATCTCTCAGTGCACAGTAGGGTGCAGATTCTAGAGATTTACTTCTATTTTTTGTAACATTTTATAGTAAATTGGGGAAAAAACGATCATGCTTAAATACATGTGAAGGTCACCGTAGGTTTTCCTACACACTTGCAAAGGAGTGCTGGGATATTCAGTTGGTTGCGATGTGCTGCCTCACCACCGCATAGTTTGAAATCTCACCAGTAGATGTCACTAAATCTTCCACGTTCTGCTACTCAAAATACAATTTTCGTATTACTTTTTTTTAACCATGTTCTCACCTTCATTTTCAACTTATCTTTAAAAAGGGACACTAGGGTCACATTTCTGTAACACTGTGGTCTAGTTTTTAGTCATCATTGTTTGAAACATTCACACATAAATGGAGTGGTCAGCAATAGAAAAAAGGCACACAATATTTAATCAGTCAGTCTATAACCTTATTAATTTGTAAATGTGCAATTTCAAGAAAGTTGTAACCATTATCTAGTTCACAATAACCTTTAACAAAGTAAAAATGAAAGACAGTCTCTACTGTAACCATCAGGCTAAAGCTGGTCTCTGCAATTCTCAGACATATTTCTGTTCTGTGTTCTTAAGTAAGTGTGGTTTAGTCCTGTCTGGCAAATGCAATAAAAAGAAAAGGCAGAGCAAAACCCTCATGACCTCATTCACATGACGCTTGGCTATACCATTTCACTGACATTTATGTTTATCATGATCGCAAGGGACTTGCTTTAAATAACACCTCTAGTTTCCTATTGAAGATGTCTGGTGACAGCAATCAGCCTGAAGGTAGGAGCACGACACTGTGGATACAAATCAGGTCCTTCATGTCCCGATGTCCCATTGCTTCACTTTTCTCTCATCCAAGATAAGTCAACTGCCTGCTCTTCACACTTACACTGTGTGTAATATCTAAATAGATTAACCCATTCATGTCATGGTGCTTCCTAGTGGCCCGAGGCTGCTGGGCATTAAGGGTTGAAGTGGCTTCTTCAAACACACAGTTATAACTGTTGAGGGCAGGAAAAGCATCATTAATAATCTTTTCGCAGCAACCCAGTTTAATTCAGTCAGATGATTCAAACTAGTGGTGTTCTCGTTAAGACATTAATATCCATGTGGGACAGGTCCATGTGGTACAATGAAACATGAAAGTCCTGTTTTTTCCATGTTCTCCTTGGTGCATCTGACCTACTATTTATTGGCTTATGTGCACTTCAAAAGCATTGTGAATAATGCAATGATGTCCAATATTTGTCTAAAGGTGGTCACTCATCAACTGTATTCACATCACATAGCATATGCACTATGCAACACCTCAGTCACCTGTCAAATCTAATTTGTGCCATGATTTGCCCTGAGGTTCCTTTCCTTTTCCTCTTGTCTTTGTAAGTTATGTATTTGAGACTTCATTTCTTGGGATAGAGCAAATTTTATGTTAAACTTTAAACACTTTTATCTCTTGTAGTCACATTTTGCCTGCTGCTGCATTGTCTTCTGATGTTAGAACATCACCTTTAAACAATGTGAACACACCTTTATAATGACAGAGAAGGCCCCCAAAAACCTTTTCCTTTTAGTGTAGGGCCAATAAAACACATACTTTAAACTTCACAAACTTTGGTTAGGCTGAAAGAAAATTAGAAACAAGCATGAGATGAGATATTTCTCCAGTATCCTTTCAGGTCTGGTATCACAAGCTGCAGCACATCAACAACCCAGCACTTTGGGAAAAGTGTTGGCAATGGTCGACTCAGACACGAACCACAGGAAATATTAAAGGATAACGGCAACCCAAACCTCTGCTGTTATGACTTTCTGAGCCCTGAGTTTTAATTATTGATGTAAACATCCACTTTGACACTTTCTCTGTCAGTGATGACAACCCAGCCGCTTGCTCGACACATGAAAGAGTAATGATGCACTCGTTGCCTTGCTATCAGCAGGGTTCAGGGGATTAACCAGAATTTGCTGTCCAAGCGGTAATGCACGTGGTTTTCTTCCTCCTTCTCCCTCGCTTCTCTGATAAGGCACATTTTACACAAGGTGGGAGACTTGAAAGACAGGGGGTTAGGAGATCAAAGTGACCCAAGCCGCCGATCCTCAAAGAAAGAGGCTGAGGGCACATTTAAATGTCGGCGCTATTCATAAAAGTCATGCTGGAAACCCTAACCCAACAACGAAAAGCCACTGAGAAATATACATATTTAAAGTCAGCAAACAGTCTCAATGGAATTACAAATGAATCAAGTATAGTATTTTAAATAAACCAAGTACAAACTATGCTTTTTTTTCCAGATTATTCAGTATAAGAGACAGTATTTCATCTTGCAAACACAGACCTAGATTACGCAGGGGCTGATTGAGCCAAAACCAGGTAACTTTAACTTTCCAGGTAATTTTCTGAATAACTTTGGAAGTAGCTCCTCTCTGCCTCCGTCACTGCTGCTCACACAGAAACTCAGGACACTGCCAATCACATTGACCCTGATCTGACCTGATTCAATCTCTTGCAATACATAGAAAATTATTACCACTGTCTTATGCAATGTTCAGATGGAGAGTAATCAGATTTTTACTTAATTTTTTTAGGACATCCAATTCCAGCTAATTATTTTTTTCCAAAGTCTGAAATGTAATATAATACAACTGGACAAGATTTCAACATGACTGAAATATTATTCAACTTCTGAAAGTGTAATCAGAACATGCTAACTGGATTCCAAGCACATCTCAGAATCTGGCGAAAGATGGGAAAGGTCTGCGCCCAAAAAACCCAGTACACAGGCAGCCAGAAGATACAGAAACAGTGCCCATAATTTTCTCAGGCAGACTTGGTTTATCTTCCTTGGTGGAGCAGCAGGTTGTGATAGAGGGTATGGCTGAAACATGGCTCGAGAAGTCCCTCAATGGACTTTCAAAACTTGTGCTTAAGGTGGGATTGTGAGCTGCGCAATGAATCATATCAAAAACACAATATCAATTTATACTCAAGCTCGAGCTCATTTCTAAATGGCAACGATTCAGCCACAGTTTCATGATGAACATCAGCTACATAAAAATGATTATGCCCACTTTCTCCCTCAATGTGGCCTCCCACCACTACACATTAGATAAAAACAGCACTGTTGAAAGTAGGCCTGCGTGAGAGTAAGTGAGGCACCCGAGTGTTAAAAAAAAGTTGTTTAAGGGCAGATAAAAGAAAAGGAAATTAATCCATTGAGATGAGGGAACTAACCAACCCCACAATGCTCATAGCAAAAAAAAAAATTTAAATGTCTTTAATTTTGTGCACATTACATTTTTTAAAGGTGGTATTTACCTAATTAGTACGATAATGCTATCATATTTATCATATTTGATGCAAGAGTTTTTGAAACCTTGACATCAGTGAGATTTATTTTCTGCAAAACCTGATGTATATAAACAAAATAACTTATAAATAAATAAAAATGAGGAACAAAAATACAAATAAAAAAATATGAATTTGTATACAAATATTTTTTTTAATTTGTCAGCCATTTCAATAAACAGCCATTTCATAAAATTTGAATTTTCTGGCAACTATTTCATGGCTAAATAACGATAATAATAAAAGCAATAATTGTAGTTTTATTAATAATTTTGATGAATTATGGTAAAGTAGTCAATGATGAATGACAGGCAATGAAAGCCCGTTATCCGTTATTATTTTACATGTTCTCCCCTCTGATGGCAAAGCTAGATGCCCGATTCCCACGTGGCAGGACACTGAAGTCCTTGAGGCGGATCAACGATACACTCAATGCATGGACTGACTTCACTGATGTCCTCTCAGGAGAGCACTATGTGAAGCCAGCTCTCCAGCTTCTTGAAACATCAGTTGTCGAGGATCCCACACATTCGATTAAATCAAGAATCTTTGGGTGGCTTCAGGAAAACTAGTTAGATGTCTCACCATCGTATGCACAAAAAAAAAACATACAGAAAAATATTTTGACTGCCACAAACAAGAGAAAGAAGCTGTTGTGCTGGCCCTCTGTCAGCCACCATCATAGTTCCTGTTGCCTTGTCTTCTGTATCAGGAAACTGAACACAATAAACATTTACATTGAATCAAAAGAAAGTGAGAGAGAATCATGATGTCTGTCCCGAAGCAAGACAATTGTTATCCTTGCATCATCCTGAATTGTGCAGCTCAATTTTAACACAGATGCTGCATAAAATTATATCTGTTATTTTGTGGTCAGCTTGGTTTAATTTCTTGTTTTTATTTAATCAAATTAGCTCATCAGTTCAAATCAAACTGTATGTGAAATCGCCAAGTATCTTCATACTATAAAGCTCAAATTAATTTCAAGGCTAACTGAATAACTAAACCTGATGTCTTCAGTTTTTGGTGCCCACCATGCCCGAGGCCACATGTTCTCTTCTGGAAGTTCCACCCCTAACTAAGAGATTCATAAACAAACTCCATTAATATTGACACTGTAAATAATAACTAAGACAGACTTCTAAATATGTAGCGTTGACTTGCCAGATAGTTTGTCAAAGGCAGAGGTCAAGCAAGATCACTCAAAGGGTTAAAAGATAGGGTTAAGGTTAGGGTTAAGTAGTCTCACTGGAAATCGTCATGAAAGAGGCTGCTAAGAAGAAAAAAAGTGGAGTACAGAGGAGCATCAAAACATTCTCACACTGGCCGCTTAAGTGGCTGATTTTGTTGTTAAACCATCGGTTATCCTCTGACTAAGCTGCCGACACATCAAGCAACATACGAATACAAGAGAAGGAAGGTACAATGCTTTTCATTTTGTGCCATTTTGGACCATTTACTTGCATGATTGATTGTCATTGTGCACATGACAGTAAAGAACTTGAGCTTTGTGTGTCTTTCTCAGACAATCAACTTGCCAAACAATACTAACAGGGAAAGCTTAGAGCTTATTTAAAGGTCACAACATGATAGAAAAGTACTTTATTACTCCTTCTGGCTTTTCGAGAAGTGGCATTCAAGATCTTTTGCTGCTGAAAGATTGTATTTATTTGATAAGTACACAATGGAAATATAAAAAGCCAACCTATAGGCAATGAGAAAGGATTAATATGACTCTTATCAGAGGACATAGTGCAATTATCGTTGCACGTTATCAGAGGACATAGTGCAATTAAGATGACTGCAACTGGAACAGAGACATGACCAGTTTAAAATTCTTACTTATTGAGTATTACCTCTTCAGTGATTCCTCCTTTGATGATCTTTGAAATGCACAAATCTTGTCGTGCCTCATGTAAATCAGCATGTGGTTGACCAGCCTCAAAGATTAGATTTGAAGTCAAATTTTATTTAGCCTGCTTTCAGAGGACGGAATTCCAGTGTCTGATAGGACACAAGCCAATTGCCCACGATAAGTGTCATGAATATGCATTTGAACATGTCTGAATGGACCTTATCATTTGACAGCTGATTAACTGCTTTATGAAAAAAGTTCAGCTCCAACAACTCAAGTGACAGTGTTTCATTTGAAGGACAGTGTCAAACTATATTTTCTCAAATGCCACAGCAGGTTACCTGTGAACTAGTTATATTTTCAACCCATTATTTTTACAGGCATAAATTTGATTTGTGAAGTAAAATGGCCAAGACGAAAAGCACAAGACATTTCGATGACAATTTCTATGAAGACCACATTTATAGTGTGTAATGAGGTCACTCATGGTGAGTTATAATGCATTCCTAATATTTCATGACAACACTCAAACACACACATTATGCTTTCTGACATACTGGATCAATCATAATGAATATGCCCCCATGATCTGTTCCTGTGGTCTTTATAGAAAGCGCTACCAATATTTCCATTAAAATGATTATTTCTAATCCAAAACAGGTTGTGTCTGGCCCTCATTTAGTTGAGGTCTAGGTCTGAATGTGGCTTATTTTTAAGAAATATGTTTGGTTCTTGTGTTTTATTGTGCCTGGGTGTCTGTACTGGACTTTTGGCTTTCTGTACTGCACACTCAGATATGAAATTCATATTAATCTTCACACCTGACAAGCGGTTTGATGGCCAACAAATGTATTTCTCAAAACGTTTGCCTGTTCCTTAAATTCCTACAGCCCTATTCAGTACACCAAATAGAAAAGAACATCACCTTGACTTGAATAATGTATTTTTCCATCAAAATCACTCACTGAGGCTTTGGCCCAGTTCTTCGTGGATTTAAAGTGGGTTTTAATCAACATGCTCACAGATTCAGTGCCCCCCTATGACATCTCGGGAAATGAAATTCAGCCTCATTGACTCACAAAGCAGCACCACGGGACGGGCCAACTTTCTCCATTAGACAACTGGGCCTGGCCTCAGAAGGAGGTGCTAATCCTCATCCCCAAAGACTCACACTAACAGTAGCAGCAAAATATTCCAGTGCACTTCAGGGTTGTCCCTTTGATGATGTCAAATACAGGACGGGCCACAAATGGCAGCAACAGCCACAAACTGGACTCTGTCCATACCTGCTTGTGTCTTGACGTTAATATCAAATACATGTTCGGTGGATTTCAGTACGAAGCCTGTCAGAAGAGATTTTCACAGTGACCGTAATGATATGACTGTATACAAACTGTGTTGGCAAAAAAAGTTTCTCAGCAAAGTTGCTCAAACCGCCAGGGTCAGAGGTATAAAACAAGAACAAAAATTATACAGTTGGGTCACAAATTAAAGCAAAAACCTGAATAAATTAATTGAGAAACATGACATATACAGATCCAGCGGCTCCGTTATGCTGTAGGGAGAATTTTGTCTGTGTGGTTTGGGTTTGGGTCTCCTGGGAGGAAAGGCTCACTGAAAATCAATCCAAAGTTATTGCCAGTGTTCACCTTTATTCCGTAATGAAAATTTTCTTTACTGATGGGAGTGATCTCCTCCAGGATGGCAATACCCGCACCCATAGTACAGGGGTCACTGATAGGTTTGATACCTGACATGGCACCTATGGGAGATTATTGGCTGACTTGTTAGACTCCCACTATCACCTTCAAAATCACCAAATGAGGGAATATGTAAATGTATAAGAATGATGTTCAGAGACTAGAAACTAACTTAAAATACATGCATCAGGAACCTTTTATAAATCTACGTGTCGCCCTTTGTAGTTAGTACTGCACCAGTCACTGAGTGGGAAGAGACCCAGTGGGACTGTTGGTTGGACTGTGTCCCTCCACCAGTCCCCCAATTCTCCGGTCTCCCTGGCCTTAATTGCCAGTCCAATCTTCATCACATTAAAATGAGGATTTTAGAAAAATGCACTTGAGAATTCAGTGCTTTCTTTGATTAAATGGAGTTTTGCATTGTTTGGTCATCGTGTGTCTGATTTGTTCTGTGAGTTAATGTGCTTTACTTGCTACAAATAGCATTTTGAATTTGTACAGCAGCAGATGATATTGTCTAAATAAATAATGTTTGTTTTCTAATCCCATTAGTACTGCAGTTGTAATATAGTAATTGACAAATCTCCTGCCTTGAGACTGGGTATTCAAAAAAAAAGGAAAAAGAGCATCTATCCATTTTCTAACCCACTTCATCCTGCACTCAGTCCAGTAAAATGTGACCCTGATTATTCATCATTCAATCATGCAAAGCCGCTGTGGAAATTACAACTTTGTCAATGCATCTATTTGATAAACAAGCCCTCTGCGGTGAGTTGAACCTCATTCATCAGGCATTGGAAAAAAGTGCACAGCTGAAGGTCTAAACATGCGACCACCTTTGGACAGAAGTTCCATTTATTCAACATGTCTCAGCTTGAAGACAGCAAGAGTAACTGAGAACACAATCAGTAATTCATGAGTTTATGTAGTCTGATTTTACATTTTCAGGAATGAACTTGGACTCTGAAGCTTTTCCATGTGCCTTGATCAGCAAGTTGCAGCCCACTGATAGTAGCCTGTGAATTCATAGTTTATGTAAAGCAGCTCAAGCCCCTGCGGATGGAGGCAGGCGGTTTCATCTAACATTAGGTTGCATGTTACCTCCACCTCACTCATCATTTCACGGAGAATACTTCACCGGAAATAGAGCAGGCAGCAGCTGCAAAGGCGAACTTTCAGAGGCTGAAGCAACTCAGATTTATTTAGTGCAAACCCCAGCGCCATTTTGTCTGATTTTGCATAAATATACAATGTGATGGCAAACATTAAGAATAACCATTACAAATAGAAGTCACCAATCTTCTCTGCAATCTTTCGCATGACACTGAAGCCGTGAAAAAAACTCTATAGAGTACTTTTAACCGCCACTCATTAATGCATCTTAACTGAGATGTCACGACACACAATTTTTCTCCAGGAAGAAAGCAGATTTCCCTCTAATTTGTTGTAAAAACTTGACCCTCTACGTCTTTACCTCTACAACCAACTACGTTGCAGTGGACATTTTTTTAAGACACTAAACTTTGAATTACAAAATTATGGAAAAGACCTTTTTATTTTTATTGCTGTGTTCATTTACAGTCAAATAAAGCTCTGTAAGGGGTGCTGTAGAGGGTACAGAATGAGAAAAGTTAAAAAGTTCGCAATCCACCAAATTGTACAATTGCTGTAATAGATTTAGTCTGAGATAATTATATATTTTTATTACCAACACCACCAAGACCAAGAGCACCACCACCACGGTACAGTTTACAGTGTTTTGCATTTAAACCTCTGCCACCCCTGAGAATTATTCCAGTGCTAATGCAGCTATTTCAGCATGCACAATAAGTCTCTAAAAAGGTTTGACTCCAGTTGCAAAGGCCTATTTCATTCACCCTAACTGCTTTTTGATGCAAAACACAGCTGCCAGGGCTCTCCCAAAGATATTCAAGGGCTTCTGCTCCCAGTCCCACTCTCGTACAGATCACGTCACATGGAATTAACGGGGCTTTAATAGGACTCTAATAATATATGATTGTATGCCTGAATGGGTTATGGTTTATTGAGGACAGTGCTTTAAATAACAACATGGTCCAAGTCGCTTTATCAATAGAACAGGCTTCCTTGCATGCACCTCACAGACTTACTAGTCATGCTTGAGGGCACTTACATCCTTGTTGGCACCTGGGGTATTCCATTGCACACTTGACATGCACTCCCGTCTGAGACCGCCAGCGTCACACTTTGGCCTGAGGGTTAAAGCAGGCCGGGGCAGCAAGGGAGTCAGCCTCCCTGCCTCACCTCCCCGAGGAACAGAGCACATGTGCATTGTGAGTATGAAGCGACTGGGTTTGTCACAATCGTCCTCCACCCTCTCCCTCCCTTTCTCTCTCTCTCTCTCTCTCTCTCTCACACACACACACACACGCCTCTTCCTCCACGCTGTCGTGCACAACCTCTGCATCAGCTCTTCTGCCACCATCTGAAGTACAGCTTCAAGTGCATTGTGAAAGCGAAATTTAAAAAGACAGCTGAAGGAAAGCAATAACTGCTGAAGATAAATGATAGTTTTGGCTGCCTGCGCAGCATACTTTCCTCATGCTCCACTCTTATTATATCTATTATGTATTGCTAAATAGATGTGCACAGATACCCAATTTATACAAAAATGTAAGGAAAAGTGGAGATATAGGCTGTGTAATGTGAACATTTCTATATATCCTATGTCCTCAGCCAGTGATTAACATGTTGTGACATGTTGTACAGTCATGAAATCAGAGCAATACTCCATCATGTAGAGTCTGTTGGTTTTAAGGTCAGGTGATATGGAAAGGGTTTAGGAAGTGGGGGGGGGGTTAGAGGTGGCTGACTGCACAGAGCCTGCACAGCTGGTGCCTCAGTGGTCGGCAGACAAGGCCAGTTTTAGATTCACACGGAATATGGACACACTCATGGTCAATGTTGGCTCTTCACACAGTACCAATTACAAATGGCGTGAAGTACAAAATAGTTTATCGGTGTGTATGTATATTGTATGTTCCCGTATGTACTCACGGGATGTGGAGCAGGAACAACAAATGATGAGCAGGATGGGGGCCATATTTAGCCCACGTGTTCATCTGCCAACTACAGGAAGTAAAATGTGTACAAATGTACAAACTCATCTTTTATTGACTTTCCTCAGACAGCTGCAATGCAAAGTGTGTGCCTTTCTGCTTTTAGCTTTCCATCTCCCGTTGGCAGATATCAAAAGGAAACACTAGTAGACAAAAATAAAATAAACCTTTTATGAAAAGCATTGCGATTGTAGCTTAAACAGAAAAAAAATCATGTGCTATTCATGAGAGCAGAAGCATTAGAGTAAAGTCTACAGTGCAGTACTGTAAGTGCTGAACATGCTCCCAAGTACTTAACATATTGTACATTATATGTGTGCTAATGGATTTATAGGGGTAATGGTTTGTACACTAATTTGCTTTGACATTTATTTTCCATTTTCTCACAACATCATTGGGTATTTACAATGCAAGAGTGTCATCTGACAGTATGAATATGTATGACTACGAGAGTATTTGATAAATGATGATAGGGCACGCAACACCACCGCAGTAACATTCCTTCTTGTACCCCTTTCTGTGCCAAACAACTAAAATGACTGAGCCTTTGATGTAATCTGAAGCAAAGAACAGTAATGACATGATTTGCATGAGGTGATTAAGAGCAGAGTCACCTGAGGGGTTTATCTTCTGGTTAAGTAAGACAAGAGTCACACTGAGCATCACTCGGCTCCAGCAAACAGCGAGCAGCAGATACTGAGTAATACAGATGATTCAAGACAAGTCTGTCCCCTGTTTACAGAGAGGATGCTGATACGGATGAAAGCACCGGAGGGAAACAGATAGGTTGCAGGATGAGGGAAATTAGCAGCAGACGCACAACTAGCTTTTCAGTTTTAATTTTTTAAAGATATTTCTTTGATTTACTCCGCACTGAAGATGCTTAAAGATAATGGAGAGATTAACAGGGCACACACTTCACATGATATTTCACCTTTGTTTTGCCCCTCTGATGGCTTCATAGGAAGAACAAGCACCCTTAAAGACTGCAGAAAGATGAACATGTATGAACAATCTAAATCATTATCGGGGAAGTCAATCAAACCAGTAATTAGCAGCAGGTTAAGTCATATTTGCTGTGTCTATGCTTTGGTTTTAATAACACCTTGTACGTGTTACGTTCCATCTGTATTTGGGTGTTTGCTTATAATTATTTTTTTTTTATTTTATATTTTTTGTCTTTATGTCATATCCTGTGACTATCGATTCAGTGTTTGCTTTGTTTTTCTTTTGTAAAATATAACCCTTTCATGGACCTATACAGTTTGTTTTCTCTGTCTGAATTCCTCCAGGCATCACAGAAAAAACTGTCTTGCAATAACCACATTATGTTTAAACATGCGTTTGTCCCTCAACCCAACATCAGAAAATGTGTTGTTTTAAGAAATTCAATATGGAACTAAATGGTAGACAATTTCTCTACTGTAATCCAAAACAACTTTCGGAACCAAATATTTTAACATTCAGCAAATAAACTGCAGTGTGGCTCTACAACTTGATATCTGATAACATCTGTAACAACACTGATATCCTATCATCATCGAGAATTATCAAAAACACGTACCAGATGTGATACTACATGGCAGGAGAAAACATTGATGTTACTCCGAATGATGGAGATGTACTAATTAATTTTCTCAATCTGAAAGTCATGTCACTTGTCACTCAGGGGTGCGGTTTGAACGGCTCCTCTCTGACTCCTCTGCTAGATTTCCTCTCTTGTGTAGCTTGAAGGCAGTGACTTTCCTCTCAACTCCCGAGTAACAAAGCATTTCTCACTCAGGTCCAACTTTGGAGGAACTTAAATGGGGTTTCCAGAAGTTTGACCGACAGTTCGTACAATTCAGACCCTGCAGCATGCCAAGCAGAGGCAGACAGGGGAAAACTCATCAGTCACTCATCTCTCTTAAACATCGGTGGAAAAGTTTAATATAATATTTGTTGTCATGTCGAGATCCCCTGATTGCCTGAGTTACTTGCATGATTAGACTAATTCAGCTTGAAAGCCACCCCACTGTACATTCAGGCTTCCACATTCCTCTTCTCTCTCTATCTTTGGCAGTGTATTGCTGAGGCTGTTGGCCCCATGGGCTTTTATTTGAATGGATATTCAGCTCTGTAAGTGGAGCCATCTCCCCGAGAACTGGGAGCGACTCTGAATTATGCTGCTGACCTTCCACGCAGAACTTCCCCCGTCGCCCACATGAACTCTGGAAGAAGGAGCCAAGGCCCTAATCAAGCACAAGCACTTTATATTGATTTCCTAAAACGTCCTCTTAATATTTTATCGCAGAAAAGTTTCAGCAAAAGAGTTTGGTGGGTGTCTTGTCATTTGGGTTTATTGGTCTCCCAACACAGCCACAGCCGAGGGGGTCTGTGACAGAGCTATTGTTCTAGTTAGATTTCATCACAGAAAGTTCCACCGTCTTGTAAAATGAGAAAGTGTCAGACTTTCTCGCCGGCGCTGAGAGGGACAAATGAGACAAGACAATATAACACCAACCGGGCCCTATTATTTTTAGCTCTATGATGGTGTGCCACTAAATGATGCCTATATGAGTAAAAATCATCTTCTGGATGAGATGTAATGAAATCAACAATCACCATCAATTAGCCTGAGATATGCGAAGGAAGATGTGTGTTTGCAAAGTTGAAAAACACAAGCGTCGTTCAATGAAATAGTAAGGTCACAGTCTATTATATGTTCTGATTAAATCAAGGCAATTTTATTTTAATAGCTTAGAAATATTAGCGATTTATACATCGAAGTGGTGTTAATGATTGTAAATGTAATTTATTTAAGCGTCTCATGAACTAATGAGTAACTCCTGGTGATTGATTTAGTCCCACTGAATTGATTTAATGAGATGCAGTCAGTTGAACTGGTATGATAACCTGCCAAAAGAGTAACATAAGATTATGTTTTGAGTTGTTTCAAATAAAATAAAAAGAAACATACTGCATTAGGGCAATTTTAGGTTTTATCTCAAAATGTATACTGAGCGCGCAGGCATACATTTTGTTACTTCCTTAACTAAATGGGCCATTATATTACCCACCACCTGGTATCAACGTAGGCTAAAAACAAGTAGTTGTGCTGCATATGGTATGTGGTCCAGGTGTGCAATGGTATCAGAACAGGAGCTCCCTGTTTAGATGAGTCATACGGCAGTAAAGCAATTAAAAGAATTTGAGTCCCCCATCAGTCAAGGTTACATCAGTCTCTGCTGCCTTCACTGCCGGGTAAACACACGGCAGCGCTGTCGTGAATGCCAAACGATTTCAGCACACTGTAAAATGTCTCCTTTTTTAAAAAAGATTGCAAATTATTTTAGCTCAGAGTGAAATATCACCATCTATCTTCCTAGAATGACCTATCAGAAAAACAATGAGTTAAAAAAATTTTTTAAATTGTTTTAAAAAGTCCCATTTGTGCACAATGTGCTCCACCATCACATCACACTAATTATCACTCACAAAGCATTGCAAAAATCACATGATAATGCATTAGGTCTTAGCATAGCATAATTATAAAATAGCATAATTACTATAGAAGAGGATTTTCAGAATCATTGAATCATATGCGAATATCCAAATGGCCCTAATTGCAAGTATATATTTTAGTTATACCATAAACCACCTCAAATGAAACTCAAGGATGAGAAGAAAAAGGGTTTAATAAATAACCCATTTGTTTGCTTATAACCAATTGAAAGCTGTGAAATACAGTTGCAGTTAGAGTTCAATTACAAAATTGTAAGTGGCAACAGTGGCTTTGTTGCTAAGGTCTCAGCAGAGATGTAATTAGATCATTTATTGCAGATCAACAGGTATTTTCCACAACCAACACAGTTAACATATAATAACTAGTTATGGTTTATTAAATAGAATTATTGATTGTGCACTGTACAGAAAGTTCTCAAAAATAAAACAGATATCCTCATTTTTACTACACTTACCCAGCAGGGTCAGCAGTGTTATTCTGAATCACAGTTGTCAAGAATCTGATTTAAAAAAATAAACCTGCTACAAATGTCAGCAGCTTATCCTGCCTCACCAAAATATCACCGTGGATATTCACGCCAGACCTCTTGTATTGCAACATGCTCACCTGATTTTAGGCAGGAAGCAGCCTCTGTCTAATCACACACCGTGCCGTGTACACCTCAGGTACAGCCGGTCCAATGAGACTCAGCTTGATCGGTGCCAGTGCTTTTGTGTAAGTGTGAGTCACGCCGCTCCAGCCTGACCCAAAGTCATACAGTCATAAAAAAGTGGCCATCTCATGCATCTTTGTATGGTTATCAGGTTTCTCAGGACAGAGCGGGTGGTGGGGGGGCTTCGAGTGCCTCTGCAGGATTCTGCAGGTCGGCAACCTGCGGCTCCGGAGCCGCATGCGGCTCTTTTGATGACCTCATCTGGCTCTCTTGAGCCCTCTCCCGT
>JBAJHX010000081.1:4382272-4392845 GCA_037176925.1 Amniataba percoides | reverse complement strand
CGGCTCCCACGCGGTGTTGCGCAGGGGCAAATAAGCAAAAGTGGCTCTTTCAGTGTTAAAGGTTCCCGACCCCTGCTCTAACCCATTAACATTAGCCGCCTAATCCTCCAGCTGGCTGCAACCGGAAGGATCTGACAGAGGACCTTTGCCGAAGGTGAGGGTGAAATTCGTCCCCCAGACTTTTTAATCTCAGAAGCCTTGTCAGGGAGACAGTTTAATTATGACCGATACAGCTGTGAGTGTCTGTGCAAGGCTGTGTGTATATAGAGTATCAGTGCCAGTGTGTGTGTGGGGCAATAAGAGCGGGGGTGGAGGAGTGGGCGCCCATCTTGTCAATTAAAAAGCCAGTCTGATGGACATGGAGTGAGCCCTGTTCTGAACTACACTCATCTATCTAGTTTTTAAAAAAAAAAAAAAAAAAAAAAAAAAGCATGTTCCTCTATGAGGCGAAGCTTTATGCATTTGTAAAATGGCTCCACGGGTGATTAGCAAACACACACTTTCCGTAGATCTTTAATTGTTTGTTGCTGTCCAAAAACCCTCCTTAGTTTTCTTTGTCTCTACACTTTCCTTTATAAAGTAATTTGTCCAACCATGTCACACGGACAAGTTGTCTCCTCTGAAAGGCCAAACTTAGGGTGAGAAGAGATCAGCACCGAGTTGTGAGACACACTGTGGCAGAAATGTCACATTTTGCAGAGGGAAAAAAAAAGTACAAAAAGAATTAAGAAAACATGGTGTCACCTGTGATTCTAATGCACTGAACAACAAATACGGTACTTAATGCTGTGCATGTGTAATGAAGTAAAAGAAGTGAAACCTCAGCAAGAGACTGAGCTTCAGGCTGCTTTTTGTTAGAAAGAAATATGTAAAAATCTGTGCATTTTCTTACAACAGTAGTCTAGAATATTAGCATTCCAATGCTTAAATGTAGTCAATGTTACTGGATCATTTTTACTAAAAAGGATTTTCAAGAGAATTATTCATTAATGCTTTATTGAATAAGAGTAAATACAGGCAGCTTTAGGACAACCAGTTTTACTATACATTTAATGTGGTATCACACATGCACAAAAACAATTGTTGATGGATGTAAGGATGTAAATACGAATATAGACACTTCACCAGATTTGTCATTTTCACTTTGTTGCTAGGTTATAGCAGCTAACTCTCTCATCCTCTATCTATGAGGGATACACTTACTGCGGCACCGCTGCCAGCATTCATCTTCATGTCATGTTACCGAGAGCAGTATACACTCAACGCTATGCAAGAAGTTGAGGGGTAATGGTGTGTGTGTGTGTGTGTGTGTGTGTGTAGGACTCTTTCCACACCACCAAAGGCAGGCTGTGAAAGTTCGCCAACATGCAAAGATTCTCTACTATGAAGGGTAACCATGCACACACAAGTGAACACAAGCAGTAGACACAAGGCGTTAGAGGCGCGAGAGGTTAACGTGAGAACGAGCATACAGCAGCAGCTGTATTGTGTCTGGGAAAATATGAAAGGAAAAGGTTCTCCACAATCAGCCAAAGTGGATTTAACTGGAGAGTGAACAACACGGCAAGGTGCAATTAAAACTGCTTCATTTGACAAATGCCTTTCAACGTAAACATATTATTAGCCAGGGAAATGGCAGGCTTTTTTCCCCCTTTTCTTTTTTACAAGTTGACTTTATGAACAGTTTTGTTGGTTAGGGCCGCTTGAGGTCAGACATCTTTTAAAATGTGCAAAGCTTTTCCCGGCAATGCAGCCGCCTTTTCGGTCGTAAATTGACTTTCTTGGTACTTGTTGAGGTCAGGGCGCCGTAATAAGTGGGGAAGAGGTTGATCCCCGTTACTAATTACACGCCACATGGCATTGTTATTCTTTGCTAATTGCATGCTGTGAGTTGCAGACGACGCCTTGCCTTGGAGATTTTTTAATCTATGTATTAAGCCCCAGAATTTGGCATCAGCACTGGCTGCTCACTGTGAGTCAATAATGTCAGTCCCTTCATAAGTGTACGGAAAAATGTTTGGGAGATTCTTGCTTCACTTTTATTAGACAGTGAAACAAAGTCAATATCTCAGATGCAAGCACATGCAAACACGGATGGCTCTAAGCAGGGGAGGTATAACACACACAGAGCTAAAAAAAAAAAATTTACATACAGTGCAGGCATATCGCAGAGGGACGTCTCCATGGATTCAAGCATATGTCTGTCATTACTTCTTGTTTTTATGCACACTGGTTTGTTGTTTTTACAGTAATTGCACAACACTAGATAGTAATATATCTTAGAAAATATCCTGCCTCTGCCAGGAGTTTGTTAGCTATATTTTTCAGTCATTCAATAGCCCTCATTATACAATATAGTATATTTTTCTTTTGCTATTTATCATTACTCAGCTCAGAAAAGGAAAGTGTCTTGTTCTGGGGGGCGATGGTATGCAAATTACTTGTTTTTACCAAGTCTGCTTCTGTACAAATAGTGATTTAGTGGAGAACACCCCCCCACCCCCCAAAAAAAACACACACAAACAACACTCAATGAAAAGTGCATCAGTGTCAGCAAAGCAGTGACAGACATATCTTTAACAGGCAAATCCTTGAAAACAGCTTTGACAGCTACAATTTGGGTTGCCAAAAATGCACATTTTGTAGACTGCTGTCATCTAAAGAGGCTTGCTGTTTTTGAAGGGCAAGTGTTTCCCCACCCATGTCAACAACTTTCCCAACACAGCTGCTTGACAGAAAAACTGAAGTTTTTCCAAAATCAATGACGAAAAAAATATTACTCATTAATTGTGTAAGAGGATGTTCTTGCATCAGTAAGATAATTCACCAATCATCATGTGGGAGAACACATACGTACAGGCTATCTGGGCGAGGAGGCACATGACAGCATTTATGTTAACCATTTATATTCATGCTCAGGTTCCGCTGTTCGTTTGTGTGTGCGTGAGGGTGTACAAACCAGAAAGCGACCAAGAGGGAGAGAGTGTGCACCGTGAAATGCACTCTACAGACAGTTAATAAGACGGGAACATGTGAATGTGAAGAAAATGTCTAGATTTATGGGAACACGTCAAACAAGTCGGCTGAATCACTGGAAGAAGATGAGAAAGGTGTCGGCTGTAATACTCTTCACCGCACGGGATGTTGATACCACGGCTGTGGCAATTAAAATATCATCTTGCCATACTTTGAGGTCATGGAGAGAAAAAAACAAAACAAAAAAGAAGAGCTCAAAGAGGCACAACGTCAATGTCAGTTTGTCTTGACATTTATACAAAACACAGTGGAGCCTTATGGGGATGTTAGTTTAGCAAAATCCAAACTCATATTTTGCTGCAGGTGATGCTAATTGTAAAGTTAAATGATTTCCAAGTTGGGAGAATTCAATCTGAAGAAGGTATCCGTCCCAATATTACATTTCCACAGTTCGAATATACGATGATGTACTTCACTCAAAACCACTTATGTTAACTTCATGGTTGTATCAGAAGAAAAGCCACCATGTCATTATGGCAAAGGGTTAGTGGTGACACCATGAAACGAAAGGGAAAGTCACCAATTTATCCTTGAGGCACCAAATAGAGATATCTGTGCCACATATTTCATGGATATCCATGAAAACACAGTTAGACTAAACTTGGTGGAGTTACCAACATGCAGGAGCCATGCCAGTGTGAATTTTAAACACACACAAAACATATCACGCACGGACATAAACATGCGATTAGTCCCGCCGTTACCTCTGTGTGTTTTAGATGTGTATCAGAGCTCTTTTCAGCCAGATGGCTCTGGTCTCCAGACGCCGCCTTCACCTTCAACATGTCTCCCTCTAACCTGCCTCCTTTGTGAAGTGACAACAACCAGCTAATAAATTCCCCTTTTATTACAAACACAGACAAAATGCAGAGTGTGTGTGTGTGTGTGTGTGTTATGACTTTCTGTGTGTATCTGTGCCCTTTCACCGTCACCGCTTTTGACTTGGCTGACAAAACTCCAGACATTTTATCCCAGATTAATCCGCGTGGTGTATGTGTGCGCATGTGTGTCCTCGCGTGAGTGTATCTGTTTTCATACATGTCAGAAAGTGTCTGTGTGTGTATATATGCACAGGCATGTTGAAGAGAGATTTTTTTTAATACTGAGACAGGTCAGAATGATCTGTGTGTGTGTGTGTGTGTGTGTGTGTGTGTGTGTGTGTGTGTGTGTGTCCAGGGAGGTGTGCACAGCGCAAACAAGAATTCAATTTCAAGTCACGTTGCAATACTAACAAGAATGACATTTTTCCATTCTCATCATGACATTTTATCACAGTGATTTCTTTGACCTGAGGCCGCTGGAGAGGGAATCCAGTGAATGGCCAACAGGGAAGAGGCGACATATTTTGTGAGCTGCAAAAATAAAGCCCATCTAATTGGGATCTTATGTATTGTCTGTCAATGAGACTTTTCCAGAGGCGGTTTCTGATCCCGGCGTTATTAACATTTTTCTTTTTCTCCACTTCGGAATCATTTCCACGCCAGGAGCACTCACATCAAGTTGTTTTGACCATTTCTCACAAACACATTTCCATGTCGCAAACTCATCTGTCCAGTGTTTTGAATGCACACAAACACACGCTAATGAGTTCATTACAGATCCTTTTTCTTAGATCATATTTCCCAGCTGTACATTAAGTTACCAGATTAATTATTGACAAATGTATGCGCAGTAATGATAACTGTGGAGAATAACTATATTGAGAGGAGAGTGATACGGTTTAATTACGCTGATCAATAGCTATTTGTCAGGTTAAATGCTTCATGCTAATGATTCAATCTATAATTCCTCAGTGGCACTGGTGATATAGCATAAATAGAAAATTACATCTCAACTATATATATAAACATATTAATGCTACTGGAGGTGGTGCGCAGGCAATGTTTTGACTTCCACCTACTCAACTGTCTGGATCACAGAGCACTTAAAACAACAATTATTTCTAAATGATTGGAAGGGACAGCTCAAGCAAAAGATGCTTCAAAATCCTCTGTTAAACGATGACTGATCTGAATTTTAGAGCTGGATAAAGGCCAGTATGGTTTGCCGGACACTCAGCTGCAGAAGAAATTGCTCCCTCTTAGACTGAAAGCACCTCGTGACCTTTCAATCCCCCTTCTGGGTCAACACACGTCACTCAGTTGTCCCGGAGGAGGTTTTGTTTGGCAGAATCCACCCAACCTTTGCTAAAAACTTTATATCCTGGACTCCTTTCTTCCTTCATTGAAAGACTTCTTTTGTCGTTCTTGTTCTTCCCTCATTGTGTTTATTTCTGTAAGATAGGTACACTCTCCAAATGCATATCAATTGATGTAGTTAATCACAAAAGCCAGATTCATACAAGATGCAGTTATAAATACCTACCAAGGTACTGTGCAACTGCAACTTTTTAGTTATTGTAGACAGACAATGGGATGAATTTTGACTTTTTGCTTATATATTTGAGACAATGTACAATAATTTTTTTTTTTAATTTACTGTCAAAATGATCCCCTTGTGTGCTCTTACACTGGAAGCATAACTGCATAATGATATATTTATTTATCCGTTATTAATACTCAATTTCCTCTTGCATGCAAGGAGGGTAATTTCCTTCCAGTGGGTCCTGAACATTGTTAAATGAGTTCGGCGGAAACACTGTAAGCCGTCAATAAGTGGTCAAGTTTTGCTTTCCTTGAACTGTCTGAACCCCTAATGAGAAACCCATCCTAGAGTGTCACAGCTGTTTGTTCACAAAGAGAACAAGAAGACTGTGCTGCGTTTATATGGCAGTTCATCAGCACAGTTAAAGTGGCCTAAATGAACGTGGGATCAAAGCTTAAAAAAAAAGAAAGAAAAAAAACAGAAAAGAGTTGATGCTCTGATGACAGGATAGGATTTCCACTCATTTCATGCCTGAGGTCTTCACATTTCCATACAAATCTCAGTTAACTACATCTCAGCATGTAAAAATGCAGATCATAAAAAAATGTTTTAAAAAAAGAGCAGATCATCACAATGAAAGTTATTCCTGTTCTGTGAAGCCGCTGTGTGGGTGGTCCTGTAAGTATGCAGGCTCATATATATTCTTCAGTGGCCTCACAGTCATTTGCCAGGAGGATTTTAAAAAAAATGTGAGAATCCATTGGGCCACCTACGCTTTTAGTCTTTGACCCCTCCATTCTAATAAAATACCTGTGTAAAGCTATAAAAAAAAAGGAAAACATTGACAGTTTTGAGCTAAGTTATCACTTTAA
Organism: Amniataba percoides; assembly: GCA_037176925.1. NCBI lineage: Eukaryota > Metazoa > Chordata > Actinopteri > Centrarchiformes > Terapontidae > Amniataba > Amniataba percoides. The sequence goes on along the minus strand of JBAJHX010000081.1, from coordinate 4,386,573 downwards.
TTTTTGCAGAGATGAATGGGATGAAATTAACCCCCCCATCTCGAAAACGTCAGCCCCTTTTGGCTGGATGACATTTGTGCATCTGTGCCGACGTGACCTCGGAATTGTGCAACCTGGAGCTCCCGACTTCCCCATTGTTCATCAAATAGAAACCTGTCTTCATGGGTCAGTGCCATTAAAAAAAAATTTTTAAAAAGTTGCACCAACCTGGACTCCAACTGCTGCTGCGAGAGGGCCCTGGCATCACGCTTGCTCGTGCTCAAAGCGCTGTACTGCCGCCACCCACGCATGCTGGAGTGAGTGAGTAATCGCTCCCTTCGAGATGCAGCAGTCACTCCTCCCGTCACGGCGGCCTTTAACGCCGCCCGACCCGGGCTGCATCGTGATGTCCTCGAGCCGGCGTATGAAATTAGCCTGAGTGTGATAGGCCTGATGAATCCCTTCAGCGTCTGTTGATATAGCTGGTCATGGTGTTTAGGGGGCCGTTTTAGATATCATAATCAAGTCACATCAAATCCATGAGTTCTCAGCGTTGTCTCCAGGCCTGTTCATTCAGTGCCGCCATGGGCTTTTAATGAGGGGCACATTGTAGAGAAAGGCAAGCGGTGATGTGATTTTAATAGGCTCACTATGGTCCACTGGCAAGGGAAAACAGTCATTGCATTAGTTCTCTTGGAGCGCATAATTTAAGTAAGCGAGGGGAGCCGAGATGGCGTCTGCTCGTTGGAGTTCAGTCCTATGGAGGAGCGGCGTCGACGAGATGATGTGTCGTCTTTCAATGTAGATAAGGTGTTTGGAATACATTAACCTTTTCCTCATTTGTTTTGTGTGTGTTCCCTTTTTTGTTCCACCATGAAATGAGAAGTCTTTGTTGCTACGGGGCAAATCGAGGAGTTCGCATGGGGCTCACGAGGCAGACGCATGTGACACCTGAACATTAGCCTTCAGCTGAAATGAGAAAAGATGAGGGGAGAGGAGTGAAGTGGGGGCAAAAAAAAAAAAAGCAGGACAAGAGGAAAGAGGAGGGAGAGGGTGGTGAAAAGCAGCAGTCTGTTCAGGGTTTGCGGAACAGTTATTTCTTGTCTCCCTCGCTCATTCCATCTTTCTTTCCATTCACCGTCTCTGGCCGTTAAAGCTTAGTACCTCGGGCACTGCAATTATTGGTATGGTAAAGATGAAAGGTCACAACTGTTAGCAGAGGAGAGGAAGTGACAGAACGAGGAGGGAGGACATTCCAACTTTCTAAAGCTGCAAGTGGCCGAGCATGCGGGGGGCGGGGGGAGTGCTGCTTATTGACTATACAAAGCGACGGTTCCTGACCGTATTTTAAGCAACTTTTTTTTTAAAACCTCTGCCCCAAAAGATTGTAGCGTGGTCCTGTAAGTGACGTTAGGTGTTAATGTCTTAACCGTGTAGGAGCACAGATCCATTCGTCGTTGTATTTAAGGAAGCTGAATACAACTCAACCCCACATAGACCACCATTATACCATACCATCGATAGTACGCTTCGTGCTGCCAACAGAGCCAAGGACCGAGCAAGGCAGACAAACACTGATGTGCATGTGCAATGGACCGTAATCCAAAGAAGCAAACCAGGACGCCAGAAAACTTTTATTTTTATGTCATGGACTGTGTGTGCAGTTCTCAATGAGATGAATGAATCCTCAGTGAGCAGAGCCATGTCAGAAAATCCAGCTGTACAAACACTCATGGGTTCAAGAGAAATTAAATAAGAGTGACAAAATAGATCAAAACTGCACAAAATGGTGGATACGATGAACCTTATGTCATCATCAGACACTAAGATGTTCAGTACTGAGAGTCTGTATTTGGAGTCGATCACCAGAGATTGAGACGTGATTAAAATGTGAAGATGGATTAGGTGAAACCTCAGTGGAAATTGGTTTTGTTGTTTCATAAGAGAACAACCAATAGTAACATATCACAAGTTAAAAAGTCTGGATAAAAAATAAATGAAAGGGAAAAAAAACACTGCAGAAAAGCTGTTTTTCTATTTTTCTTTATTACAGTCCTTTGATTAAGACGTTAAGTCTGGTATCGTACTGATTTTCAGTGACACAGATTGGAACCATTTGAAAACAGGATATTTCCTGCTCTGCTGTATTTACTTGATACAGCCCAGCGATAATCTCAGAGATCAAAACATCCCTCTATTAAGTTTATTGTGAGTTATCAATACAGTGCATGTGGATCTTTTGTCACAGTTCCTGCCTTCATTTTCTGTTAATGATGCAGTCATTCTAGAGCCAATCCCCTTGAGGAGTCAGAGTTCAAACGGGAAAAAAATTGCCACCGACACCACTGCATACTATAGAAAACAGTTTAATTTATATTCGTATGGGAGCTATTTTTGGACCCAGCCACTAGATGGCATTACAGAAAACGTGTCCTCTGCCCATCAGCTTGAATATCCTGCTTTGTGCTGCTCTGTGGAGAGGTAATATACGGCATTGTGATGCAAAGGACGGTAATTATTGTCCTTATTATAGTCATTTGCCTTTTTGGCGTGAGAACAAGGCTCATTAGCCTTTATGACTGAAATATCTTGCGGTGCTGGTCACTTCACTCCAATCGGGCTGACAAATCAGTCTTCAAATCTCAGCACCTTGCAAAGGAATGACCAGGTCACAAATATTGATGAACAACCTCATCAAACAGTGTTTTAACTTGGGAAAAAAAAAAAAAAAACAACATTTAATTATTCAAATTAGCAGCACCTTCACTTCATACTCAGAGTTTTCAGCATCCCCGGGGGACTCCTGAGAGTCCCCATTGAGAGTAAAGACATGGAAGGACGACAAGGTGAGAGTGCCAGCAGAGGAGGAGATGGGAGGGGAAAGAGGATGTATCTGGGCCGTAACTGCCCAGGCAATTGGGTTGTAAGGGGAAGATGAAAGACAGAAACTGCAGGCGGAAAGACCATCAGAGTATAAAAGACAGCAAATGAGGAAATTGGAAGGAAAGTAAAATTAAGCAGAGAGACGCAGAGAGAGGATGGAGAAAGGCAAAAGGGAGCCGGGGAGATCTATATGCCGGGGGAAGAGTCTGTATTTCAGGCCCAGTGCCTTTGTGCCATTTGAATCACTGCAGGTTTCTCATGCCCTGGGCTCTTCTATATAAAGCTCAGACAGCTGCTGGATTTTCCACATTACTGCCATGGAATTGGATTAATACAATGCCCGTCCATGTTTTTTTCGCCATCATCAGGCAGCATCCGGAGGGACCCGCTCTCACAGGTCACCAACCACCTGTCTCCTTCTGCTCATCGTTATGGGGGACATTAGCTGGTATGGCCGATGTATGGCACGCCGCATGCAGAGCAGCGCATCATTAGGAAACAAGTTTGACAGTCAGCGCTCGCTCCACAAAAGGCTGAAGGCCAGATCTGTAGTTTGTATAACTGCGCACGCACTTGAAACGCTGTTGCTACACTACCCATGAGATGATGGTTGCTTTTTCTTTTTTCTTCCCGTAATACACATGTTGGAAGTATACATTTAGTGGTCAGTTTCTTTTGGTCATGAGTTAGGGTGTTCTTCACACAGGTGGCCAATTCAACTTCAATCATTTTTTAGGAAAACTACAGAATACTTGCGGAAGACCTAATGAAAAGCTATTATTTTTATCTTTACACATGGAAAAGAAATGTAAAACGTGTATTACTGCAATTCTATCATCTACCCATGCAAGATTTGATTTGAATCTTGAATCAAAAAATACATACACACACACACAAAAAAAAAATTCACGTTTTAATGGCTCTAGCAAATGTTTCAAGCCTGCCGTTTCCATCAACCATCCCTCACTCGTTCCTATTACGAGTCTGAAATATCAAGACGTCTGACAAGTGTTGCATCAAGGCAGCCTTGAGCTTCTGCAGAGCACCTCAACTACCACATCTCCATCATCTCTTTCCTTGTGTTACTGTCTCTCAAGTGTCTGTGGCACACTTATGAATTGTTAGGTCTTAATGGAAGTGTGACATAAAAAACGCTTAAGGGGAAGTGGCAGAAACTCACACGTCTAATCAGTGAGGGACTATTTTTTTATTGAGGACTAGACGAATGCTCTGGTAAACAGGCTCAACGTACACAAGACAAACAGCATGAATTCACACTGTAAACTCAAACGAGAACTTATAGGATACATCAGTGGCGTGCGGTGAGGTCTGTGGCAGGGTAGGCAGTGGCCACTCACATACGTAAATTCCGACCGTACACTTACAAATATTAATATATTTTCATGGTAATACTACCACTTAAGAATTTTACAGTATAA
>JBAJHX010000081.1:4366071-4382172 GCA_037176925.1 Amniataba percoides | reverse complement strand
GCATTCTAAGCTCTTTGTTTATAACTTGAATGTGAACTTTAAGAATAAATTTTAAAATATGTGTTTTTTTTTTTTTTAACGAAATTTACTCAGGGTAGGCACTGCCTACCCTGCCTATCCTGACTGCACGTCACTGGGATACATACCTTCTTTCTTTTTCTTTTTTTTTGGCCCTGCATATTCCAGCTCTCCTGCTTAAGTTCCACTAAAAATTCTGGACCACAGGCACGACATCTGCTGAACTCCTGAGAGACCGCCAATATCGTTTTCATGCTTCCTCTCAATCCCTCTTGGGGATCGCAAAGAGGGGTAGACAGCGGTATGAAGCAAAGTACAGCATTATGGGGTTTTTTTTGTCACTGCTGCTTTCACTGGATCTCAGGGTGTTTGCATTGCCTTCAGACATCCCACAACCTTGTGGTTTATCAGGTCCACAAGTTGTTGTTTTTTGTTTTTTTTTTAAGAGACGGAAAAAAAAAAAAAAAAAAAAAAACTTCTTGGCACTTCAGTTTACCTGATCTACTCCAGGGTGCTGGAAACTGTCAGAGCCGATAGAAAAACATTCTTGACATTCCATAATGGTTTCCTCTGTCGTTCCTTTTTCGGACAAATAAAATATCCAATAACCTCAGACCTATCACTGGGAGCCAGACAGGAACCAGACTGGCCGAGCTGTACATGGCCCTGAAGAGATTGTCCATGTGGATCATGTCACTGGCAAAAACTGGGGGCAAGTTCAGCCACGGTCTCATGTGCATATGGTGCAGGCTCAGGGTGGGGTTCAAAATATAAATAGTACAGCGACAAAAAAATAAATAAAATTTTTTAAGCATTACTTTTACTATAGTATGAATTAAGTTGTGATACTCTAATAACAACAATAATAATAATGCTGACAATCATCACAAATGCAAGACTTGTTCCGTGCACCTGAAGTGAAGGTATGATGTTCCAGCTTTAAGTTTTCATTTTGGTCCCATGTTACTGATATCATAGCTGGGTCTTTGGAACATAACTTATTCTCATGTTATTTACTTTCCTCAGTTGTTAGTTCATCATGTTGGAGGGGAGAAGTGGATAACCGAGCAGCAGACTAACCAAGAAAGTAAACGACGCGCTAACGTTGGGTGTAGAATGGGCTCTGACCTATTTAATGCAAGTTGAATGAGGCTTGTGCAACTATCAGGTCTGTGGCTGTTTTCTCAATGTTGTGCTACAGCAATAAAAATGAACATATAAGCAGAAGTTACTCTACTGATCCCCTAATTAAATCTCAGCTTCTCTTTGCACCAATTCAGTTAAAATCATATTATTGAATATAGAAGATGTGGTCTTTGTATTGTGAATAACTATATAACATTTACAAATCAACTGGCTGCTGCAACTTGGGCAAAGAGATAGAAGACAATGAGTAAAAATGATTTCCTTTTCCATTTTTGACAATTATAGCCTTTTTTCAGATCACTTGCTTGTGTAACTGTAAGTTTGAACATCTCCGGCCACAGATCAGGCCATTGACATCACGTTGCTCATACAGCATCTGTATCCCACCCAGTGGTCTGACTGTGAGAAAAAGCTCAGATACTTATGTGTCCTGTCCTGTCCACAGTGTCATGTTCCTTGATAAATAACGATCTTACACAATTAGAAGGTTTCACATCCTTGTCTTTTTTTCTTTTTTTTTTCTTTTGCCACGTGACTTCAGGTTGCGATTTGCTGTCATGTTTCATTACGTGTGTTTGACACAAGACAGCTTTTATTAAGAAGTGCCATTATTTTTACATTTGGGGGAAAAATGATGCCTTAAAAGCACTTTAAGGGGTTAAACAAGCTATGCTGCTGCTATTTGTTTTATTGGCTGCAGTTCAATAGCCAGCAGAGATGCCAAATTAAAAAATAGAATAGGAGCCCTCCACGGGAAACAATGTAACAGGATATATCTCCTGAAATGTACATCTGTATCATGGTGTTTTTATATTGTAAGTATTAACAGAATATAATGTAGTCTACAAATGTGTGTTCAAGAGGTTTTGTAATATCTAATATCTCTATATGCATTAATTCTTTTCATAAGCATTGTAAAACATGTCTCATTTTATACTCCAATACAAGTTCAACTTCTCTAGTGTATTATTGACTTAGTCATTACACATTTTCTCTTTACACAACTCTGAGCGCTCAGTACAAAGCCATTTTGAATATCCACTTGAACAAAGGCCTACATGGATCATTTTAATTGAGATTTTTATGCCCTTACAGTGCTCATCTGTTGGTCTAACAATAATAATTATCAAACATTTCCAAAGTCCTTCATCGAACTGGTACCAAACCTCCAATGTTTCAGCTATGATGAGATGAAATTGTACTGATGTTTGTGGGGGTGCATTTGCATCAATGATAAGAACAACGATGACGACGACAGAAGACAAATGTGATTAACAAAACTAGAAACTTCTCATCTTATGTGATTAAGAGATCCCTGCATCTTTCCACCATTGCTGAATCATAGCTGAACCTTTTTTGTTTTTTTTCTTCCAAAAATATGATTAGACATTGTTGACTGCCAATGGATCTGTGGGCCTTTGGGAGACGCTTGCCATGTTCAGTGTCAGTAGGACATCACGAATATCCAGTTTACTCAAACTTCCCCTTGTGCCTACATATGCTCCATTTACCTACTTACTTCTATTCGGGGATGGAACATATCCCAGAATGGGTCGAGGCCGATGAACCGAGGACAGGCCAGCAGCTCATCACAGGGCAAACACACGGAGCCAGAGAGATGCTCAGATATGAAGAAAAAAAATCACTGCCATCCAGCTTTCTGGTCTTGTAATGGTGGGATGAGACCTACACAAACACAGGGCCGGCGTTAAAGCGTCCACGCAGACACGCAGGCAACAGAACCTTGTTGCTGTTAAATGACGGCGCCGGCCGCTGAGCCACGATGCCACCTCCATACTTGTGGTAAGGATGTGAGCACTTGGCAAAGAATCCATCACGTTCAGACTGAAAGGGTAAATGTTTTTCAGGCAAGCGGAGCCATCTGGTGTGTGGTGGAGACACCAGCTGGAGGGAGGCAGGAAGACGGGTTCAATAGGCCCGCGAAAAAAATGGCACGAACGGGGCGTGAGGTCCAGTGAATCACTGCTGTAGTGGATCACACCTGCTCAGTATCGATGCTTCAATCTCCTGTTGGGAGCAGGGTGACTGTACGCACGAATCAAGCTCATGTCAACGGAGGCAGTGAAATGTATTAATTTATGTGATAAAAAGGGAGGAAACAGTGCAGTGTCACGTCTTCACAAACCATGACCAAGTAGTTCTCTCTCTCTGTCTCTCTCAAAATGTTTGTCATTTGGTGGCACGCATACACAGTCATCTATAATTTAAACTTTAGGTGGGTTACTTCTACAAGCGCTCTGTATTGTTTCATTACGTTTCATCGCAGCTCATCAGGAGACGTGTTCATTGTTTCCAGTCTCAACTCATCATGTGGTAACCTGGCAGCTGACTTGTGTAAAGCAATCAAATGCACCATTATCCTGTAATTGGCCACTCCTTGATGAAAGTTAGTTGGAAAACAGGATGTGAAAAAATAAATAAAAAACATTACAGCTGTTTCCTTGGTTTCCTTTAAAATCCACCTGTAGTTATGCTTTTCTTTACAAAAAAATAAACCAAATAAAAGTATTAAGAAAATGATCATTTCAGGGACACTTTCCAAACACTGGAAAGCAGGAAACAGTTCACAGACTTACATTACAACCAATCAGGATTCTTATTCATTAAGGCTGACGTAAGTTAATGTATTCTATTATTACTTACACAGAGAGGATTGCATTGGAAGACTATAACATAATGAGAATTGCTAATAGCATAATGTAGATTGGAAGTGCACTTACATGCTCTGGCAGAATGTAATGCAATCTAAATATGCTGTGCAGCTCTTTTGAGGAGCAGCTTTTTTCCTCTCTCTCTTTTTTGGGACTAAACATTTATTACAAAAAGGCTATTAAATCTAGAAGCAAATGTTGCTTTACAGTGGTTATCTGATTGTTATATCATATTTAATACTCCGATGCTCTCCCTTTGCTCAGCTACCCGGGTCCTCTGTTTCAATGTGCAGAGAAACAAATTCACAATTATCCTCACAGCAGAGTTCTTGTCAATGTGAAACTGAGACGTGGGGAACTTTTCCTCACCCCGGGGCTGATGACTTATCCAATAAAGGGTGGGGGTGGGGGGGCTCCTATATAGATGCATTCACTGCTCGTTGTTGAGACCAAGTGTTTTGGCAGAAGTCACTGGGAGCTGCCACTGAAGATTTATCCGGCAAAAACCCTGAATGCCCCTCTCCCCCCACACTAGCCCGTACCCATGCCCTCCATCACTGCCACCATTTGACACATGCTCACTGTGACATCTTGAACGATTACCTCGTTGCCAATGAAGCAGAGGGCCGTGACTGATGTGTTGCGAGAGCTGGCCGGGCGAAACAGAAATGACATATAGAAAACGACTGCTGATTTATTCTTTGCGTGCGATTAATTGGCTAATTTCTAAAAGGAATCTGGAAGGTTATACTTCATGCAATAGTTTGAGCACAGGCAAACAAATTTCTCAGTACTGCCCACCATCCACACTGAAGGCAAACAGGGAAGCAGGAGGGGGGTCAAAGGGCACGGGCGACACTAGTCTCCAGGTCTCTGCATCAGTACACAGTAGAGAAACTAGCCAGAGGCAGCAAAGGATCCAGAGAGGTGGGGGGTTGGGGGGTTGGGGGGGCGGGGGGGGTTCTGAGCCAGCCATCATTTATCAGCTCCAGGTAACAGCAGCAGTGACTGGGACACCAATGCATCAATAAGCTGCAGGCACACACATACTGATACCCACATGCACGATGGTACTAATGAGGTACAATAGAAAAGGTCACAGCTCAGAGTGCGAAATTGGTGTGCAGGCGGGTGGATTCCGAATTCCCGGCCGCACTGGATTCGCTTCTTGACGATTCCCTCTGTTTTCAATCTGTATGATAAAGAGTCCAGAGTAAGCACAGCAAATGAGGGATTCTGGCAGGAGATAAAGGGCACCCAGAGTTAGAAAACAGCAGGGAAGAAAAGCAGCCAAACTCCTCCAGACAAACGGCTTGGAAGCTGAGGGAATTTTCATCCACCCTGCAAATATTGATTTTTGTCTTTGCTGCTCTTTCCATCAATGTTTCAACCTAACACCCCCACCCCCTTCTCCCCAACCACCACCACCTCTCCATGCCCCCCCACGCCCCATCTGGCGCAAGGCCAGCAGTGTCTTGGGTGGTTTAAGAAAAGTAGCACACCAAAGTCATGATGTGGTTCACTCACTCTTAACTACAATCTCCAGTGACTCCTGCATAGTACTGTACTCTCATCACTTTGAGAAAAGCTTTTTCTGTCAAAGTCAAACTCCGAGGCAGAGGAGGATTGTTTAGCTCTGGGCTACACAAATCATCCAGAGCACTGCACATTGCATTGTATTTGATTACTGCGTGCATCAGAGGACTTGTAGTGTCAATTTAAGAGCACTTGTGAGAAAAACAAAATTAAACATCCTTCCCACTGAGCGTGGCCATTCGCTGCTCAAGTGTGGCGCTCTGGTTTCACCATTCAACAGGGAAATGTGCTTTTTTGCTAAGCAGTTTCTGTGGATAAATCTATACTATATACACCAACTACCAGTCTCTATTTTAATAATTCTGTTTTTATCTTGATGCTTTCATATATATCCATACATAGATATAGGATGTACTATTTGCACAGTATGAGGCAGGTATACATCTGTGAGTGTGACAGTAGTTACTACTGTTGATGTGAATTGCAGGCATGACAGTTCAAACCAATAAATAAACTATGAAAACAATACACAGCATTGTATTCACTGTTTGCAAGGTAGATGCATAAACCCCCTAACGAAATGAGCTTTGTTAAGGGACTAACTAGCTCCTCTTTCAAAATAATGCGCCAAAGAACAGAGTTACACCATCTACTCTTTTCATGTTCAAACCATCACTGGCTTCATGTGTGAAAAAGGGGCATCTAAAAGAGTTAACCTGTAACACAATGGTGGTCAAGCTGTTAAAACAAGTTTGCTTTTGGTCAACATAGATTTAATTTGCTGCCATGAGTGCCGCAGATCCCTGTGATGTCTTTGAAATGAATACATTTTAAGTGAAATGGATTTTTCACCATAAATGAAGGAATTGGAGGGCCTGAAGACTGCAGCGTATTCAGAGTGAAGTTATCTCTCTTTCCAGTCAGAGTGTTTTGGGATTAAACTGTGGCAGATTGTGTATTGTAGGGATTAAGATACAGATAAAGTATATATTAAGATGTAATCTATAGAAGTATAGATACTTTATTTCTTAATGTGTAGTACAGACTGTCATTGTAGAAGGAGCTGTTGACTCAGCTCTGCTTCATGATAGAGCAATGTAATATATAGATCCCTCTCCCAATGTTGTTTTTATTCAGTCATGTCACACCTCCAGTTTCCTACGTTATTCACTCATCCACACACTCACTGAAACTGCTCCATCTGGCACCCCACACCACCATGAGAGCTGCCTCGGTCTCCACAGACAACAGACACGACCCCCTTCGTCACGTATCCCGAGCCGAGGCGCGGCGGGTTTTTTGAGAATGCTGTCTGTCCAGCCAAGATGCAGACAACCCTCATGATTCCCCAAGTGGAGGACTATTTTTGGTTGACTTGACGCCAGCCCATATTCGTCACTTCAATCAGCCAGTTGCACCACACACACACACAACTCCATTACGGCTCTGCGAGGAGTTTTGCGTCACAGGTGTTCGGGGGAGGGACACCTCAGCATGATAGCTCTCAAAGTGCAACCCAAAGTGAGTTCTGCAGTCACTTTGGTGACTTACTGTTAAAGCAGGAGTTTAGTACATGGCTGGCAGACTATCCCGCTCTCTAAAAACTGTGTTCTGAGCATCCGTGATGAATAATTCAGAAACACTTCACTGAAAATTTAAGACACTTTTATCCAAACAAGGCACTCAAACCACATAAATGCCACTGAAAAATAATACAGGCATTATTGCCACTGTTCAAATGATCCCATCTGTCCTCTTGGGCTGATGAACACATCTCATAAAGTCACAATACAATGGCACGCCCATTGTTTCAACCTGAGCTACGACTCCTGGGACACCACTCACTGTCATTAATACACCATCGGAATGTGTAAAGTTACACTTGAACCTGCGGCGATATCACTCCACCAAAATGCTCTGTAGCATGCAGGTCTCCATTTGTGCCAACACGTCCACAGACATTAAGAGCTCACATTATCTTCTGCTATTTTTAATTCAAAAACCTGAACTTTGCTCCTCCGTCTGTTATTGAGTATTTCTGATTGATATATGAAGCAGATCAGAGGTGAATACAGCAACTTCACAGGATATATGAAGGAACAAACACAGCACTCAGTTGCAGATTTATTGTGATTTGAACACTTTCCAGTGGGTTTTAAGAGCTTTCAGAATATTTTTGAATAATGTCTGAAATGTGCAAACTGAGGACAAACACTTCCGTAAGAATACTCATAATATACGGTAATCACAGCAATTGTCAGACTGCAGCCCAAGCTGTTCTTGAATATACAACAGCAGTGAAGAAACAAACAGTATTAAAAGCAAAGTGTCTTTGGGAATATCGCATATGGACTGTAAATGTTTTTGCTTATGGGTAGATGTTAGAATGGTTTTACTGTATTCTAGTGAATACAAAAGAAGTAAAAATCTGTGCAAGTTTTGATTAGGTAATGGCCAACGGGAGTAAGCCAGTACTATGTGCTCGTGCATTCAGCATCACAGAACATGTATAATAGAAACAGTTGTCAGCTGTTAAATTGTACGTCATTCATGGTCTTTGTTGGCCAAAATTAAAGAGAACAAACACCCTCAGAAAAAAGGAGGCTGTGGGCCTGTACATCTTATCTTAAGTAGTAAGAGAGAAACAGATTAAGTGTAAAGCTCTGTTTATCAAATGCAACTGTACCAGCAGAAGTGGTGGTGATAGTCACTGCGACAATTTTTTCCCCTTCTCATTGAAGTCTGTGTAAATTCTGCTACTGTGTGGACAATAGCCAACGGTGCTCCTCCATCCTCAGCATTAATTCAGCAGCAGGACATTTCTCCCTCCCTCCATCTCTGCCAACTGCTAGGTGTCATAAAACACTTAAAATAGAGGCAGACTAACAATGAGACAGATGCTGGAGGCTACAGATTTTGAGAAAGCTTCTGCAATCTAAGTTGAAAGCCTGCAAGAGTCAGGCAAACGCTTGTGCTGACGCTACTGCATTATAGATGGAAACAAAATAGGCATGGCTGTTTTATCATTAGCTCCTCTGCGTGAATGGGAGATCAATGCAATCTATGATCTTACCTGGAGAGAGAGCCTCAGCGCGGACAGTGTGAACTTTCAAACTTCGTTAGAGTGCCACGGCGGCACAGTGGATGGCTTTGTTGCAATATTGATGTGGCAAAACGTAGCGCTATGTATTACCACTGTTTACACTGAGAGTTTCAGAAAAGTTTGTACTGGCTGCAGAAGAGAAGTATGATGCATTGAATATTTGCCTTTAAATAATAAGAAATACACATCAAGTGATATGTTGATACAGTCTAAGTAATTCAAACAATGCATTAAGAGATGTATTAGGAGGAGGAAAACACAATTGCACAGGCCTCAGTGGCTTTAAAAAAGGTTGTGTTGTGGTACAAGCAGGATTAATAGACTGCGTGACATTAAACATTTAAGTAAATGAAAAAGTCATGGAAAAAAAAAAGTCACTCATCACTACCTAACCTACGAGGAGGTATCAAATGATTGACATTTCAAAACAGGGAGACTGCAGTTTGGTGGAGAGATGCCTCAGAAAGACTTGAGTTTCACTGGAAGCCACGAGGAAGTTGCTGGAGAAAGTTAAACGAAAGCTCTGTAAGTATAAATGGCCCAAGGGAGAGAAACTGCCATTTTCACCCCAAACACGTCTCATGCGGCTTCTCCCTTTGCACCGCTTACATTTGATTAATTCACAGCTGCATAATAAATAGAATCAATTCCAGCTGAGGCAATCACCTGTAATTAAGCCACTGATTGAATGTTCTGATCTAGGTAATTGATTTTATTGTCCATTAATTCGAACCAAAATCGTCAGCGTGGGGATCAGTTTCAGGTCCCAGAGAGAGAGCCATTTGTCTTGCAGGGGTCCGATATGGAACATCTTTAATGTGGGTGCAGTAATGTCAATGGAGTTATCACTGAGTATCCTAATGTTTCAGCGCTGTGAAATCCCACCCAGCATAATTTCCGGGATGAAAAGTGAAAAGGTAAAAGTGAAAAAGACAACCACTAAGTAAGCATCTGTCTGTCTGCATGGATTTTTCCTACAAGCAAGAGGGTGACTTGGGTAACTGAAGGCTATACCGAACAATGCAATTATCATGTTACAAAAGCAGACACAGCCGCCTTTGGCCCTGCACTAAGAGTTTTTGAGGGGCTGTTTTAAATTATTTCAGTCTGAGGTTCTTTTGTTTTTTTCCTTGGTGATAAAAATAATGTGTGTGCAGATGTTATGATTTTTTGAGACTCCACATAAGCCAGCATCTCTCTTCTGTATTTTTTTTGCATAACCTACTCCTTTGAATACAGTTTAGCTTCCATTATGGAAATATTACTGCTGAGTTATGCATGCAGCCTCCCCGATTTCAACAACATGACATTCCTTCACGAAAACACTGGAGTTGAATAATTAAAAAGGGGACTATTTGGTGTTAATGCATTTAATTATAATGTTGTCATGATGGAATAAATAATTCATGATTACTTTTTTTCCCCCTTTGCTTTCCCAAAGTATCTACAATTCAAATCCAGTCATTTACTTTTTTTTTTATTAATCCCCCACTTTAGGTTCATGGAGAGTTTTCCATGACCAAGGGGAAACATTTCTTTAATGACTGCGGGCACCTGATGCACTTGGGAGATCTTCCTCAAAGTCTCATTACGTTCATTACATTCTTTTCCTAGAAGTTCCAGTTAAAAAAGCACCCATGTTTATTTGATTGCTTCCACAGAGTCCTGCGAGTGGAAAGGAAAAGAAACCCCGGTTCGTTTTGAGGCTGTTACATAATGTAGAGACCTTGTTCCCACACTGACAGCAGGACTCAGAGCACATAAATGTTTAAAGTTAGCCATGAAATAACAATTTTTTTCCTCAGCTAATTAGGGAGGCCACCTCTATTCCACTTCCCCTCGCCTTTTTTTTTGTCGTCTCCAGCTGCAAATTTCTATCCAGCAATCTGGTCAGTGTATAAGGGAGACATGTTATGATGGGTCTGCTTTAATGATCACAGTGCCACTAATTGGCTGGATACAGAATAATTTGTAACATTTGTTCCCCTCAGAAAATGCATCATGCATAGACAAAGATTAACATCCTGACTGAATTAATTAATAAAACCAGCATTGGTGGAGCTTTGCAAATTAGGTGAAGGTGCAGCAAGAAAGTAGCTAACCTCTGCTTGTTCAAAACACACCGTAGTCTGTCCATCCTTCACTCCAGTGTTATCCACTGAGGTTTGAAAATTACAAAACAAGAACTTTGATCTAAAACATTTCACAGTTGTTTAATTGAAAAAAAAAAGTGTACTTGTGTGCAGTATTTAAGATGAAAAGGTTTATTCCCAAAGTGGACTAAATTACAGATGCTTTTCCTAATCATTGCTTGTTTTTAAGTGGGTGTTTTCACTAACAGTTTTCACATTCATATCAATATTAGAAGAACTTATTCTGGAGATATGAATTAATGTACATTGATTTTTAGGTTATTTTATCATACCATTGATTGTGTCTGTGTTTTATGAATTGTCTTTAAAAATAAGACCTAATTTTATATATCTTGAAACTTTTATCACCATATTTTTTTTATAACATTTAACAGTACTGATTCAATTGTTTATATGATTTGATACATCTGACATACAAGATGTGTATTTTTAGCCATTTTTAAACATCAGAGAATACATTGTTCTCTATAAACATCCAGGATGGTGTTTTTAATTTTAGACCCCCAGTTTACACAAGCAAATAGGACTCCTTATCATAAGAAAACCCCCAAACATTAAGCTGCTGATTGCATTCAGCAGGCAAGGAAACATTTCGTGCATGGAAAAGAGGAGCCACCAAAGCAGACAAGAGGACACCTTGGACTTATCCTTACTATGACCGCTGTGAGAAGGTGGCTCAAAACAGCATGAATGAGAGGAGTCTTTCTGAAATATATTTTTGCAAAAATAGAGAGGGTGAAAAGTCTTACAGGTTGAAAAAATATGAAAAATATATTATAAATCAAGTCATAACATATTATTATATTATATTATAAAAACACCCACCTGACATGTAGTCCTCTCACAAATTTGCTGCAGGAGCAGTTCAGATCTTTGCATGTGGTTAAAATAACTCACTTACAGAAAAGCTAAGAAGAAGTATAAACTGAATCCTTCGCCACCAACTACTTTGTCATTTCAGATGACAAGAACTTGAATAGAAATGTCACACCAAAGACAAAAGCTGAAGAGTGGTGAAAATTTAATGATTTCTCTCTTTCAGAGGCTGCTAACATAACAGGGAGGCAGGTGGAACTCGGCACGGTGCTGCAGAGCGTGAGACTTTTTTTTTTTTTTTTTTTTGCCATGTTTGCCATTTGTTAATCTCCACAGCACCAGAAGCAATGTCACGAGGTCAGAGCATGAGGTTTACATGCTCCTGCTGTAGCAATGAGCCCTGGAGAGCTCTGCTGTACCCAAACCTCAGTAAGTTAAGAGGACAGCTTAATTGGTCTATGAAATATTCCAAAACGCATACACACTAAACTGTTTGTTGAAGTGCTTCTAATTGCATGTATCAGCATGGGGATTCTAACTAATGGAAGCAACAAAATGTCTAATTGTGCACAAATAATTGCTTTTATTACCACATAAGTATTCACACTGTGTAGATAGAGCGCTCGCCACACTCACAGCACCAGTTTGAAATGAACTGCATAAGGCAGACCCAATATCAAACACACACACACACGCACACACGTTTTGTCCATTTACTACTGCAGAGACGAGAGAGACTGATAGGAACTTCCCGTATCTCAGGCTTTTCCCTCATCCTTCAGCCGACTGTGCTCTACCAGCCTGCCATAGCTTAGGTGAGAACTTCGCCTGTACTCCACCTTCAGCATTTCCTCAAAGTCCCAATCCAAATCCTAACCAGGATAATCTCATCCCTCCACTCTGATGTTCTTCCATTTATCCTAGCCTTGTACTACTGCCAGCTCAGTCCCGTGTTAGGGAAAAGGAGAAAGAGGATTTCCTCCGCTTTCCCCTTGCTCGGGCACTTCACTGAGGTTGTAAGTCCGTATCGCCTCTGAGCTTCACAAAATCTGCTCAATGTCACCCCTGCAGCGCCTCAGGACACAATGGCCACTCGCTCGTTATCAGGCCTCTTCCAGCCGTGGGTTCATCTGAATGACCAGAAATAAAATTCCTATACAACATTAGCAACCAGAAAAGTCTTGCAGCAAAAAAGTGTAACAGTGGTGGCTATCATTATCAAAAGGAGAAGGGTGAGATGCCAATATGGATGGTTGGATGGAAGTTAAACAAGCTGTCACATAAAACCACTGCTCTGGGTTAAACATTTCTTCAATGTTTTGCTGAATATGAAGAATATGGGAACATGACATCCTATCTCATCTGTGAAAAAACTCATTCTGACTTTCCATGGGGCCAATTTTACAGCGAGATAATTATGAGAATCATCTGCATACTCGATTACAGTCTTGTTCACATCCCTGAAGCCAATATCGAATTTTATTACTCACTCAGACCAATAGGCAGTCAATGAGCCAACAGACAAGCCACAACAAGACATCATAAAAGCTGTTGATGAAAAAAGGAAAATAACCTTAACCATTAAAAGAAGAAAAATATGACAAACTGATCAAAATTAAAACCACTGCACACTCTGTGGAATAATTAGCACCCAGTAAACAAGCACAAAACAGACATACTGCTCCAAGAAGCACAAAAACTAAGCAAGAAGAGTCAACTCGTGATATGCAAATGAGCATTTGCTGTCATTTTGTTTTGAAAATTGCTGTTCAAAGAAAGTTAAAGTTATTATGATGATTATCATGCCTACTACTACTACAACAACAACAACAACTACAACAACAACAACAACAACTACTACACCCTGCAGGTGACAAATGCTTAGTTGAAGTTCCCGTGAAGCCATATTTCACCCCGACATAAATCAGCAGCATGGAAGCATCAAAAAACACAAGTCAAACAGCTAATATGATGCCAGAAATGAAAAACCATTGCACAATAGATGACAGCAGGAGGAATAAGAAGCCAGCAGAAAAGCATAAAAAGCAGTGAATCAGCCGTATTGCAAAGCACAAAAACACAGACTGAATAAAGCCAAGGTGAGAAACAGTACGACAGCAACAGAACAGCATCGGAAAAAAATAAATAAATAAAAAAAATAAAGTCATCAGAGTTACATTCTGCAAGTAAAACATCACCAAGAGAAAGACAAACTCAGCCGAAGCAAAAAAAAAAAAAAAAAAAAAAAAAAAAACACAACACACTGTACACAGATGACAGCAGCAGAAATTAGCAGCCAGGAAACAAGCACAAAACAGAACAGGCCAAAGCAGTATATCAGCAGCCATACTGCCAAGTACACAACCGACAAACGAACAAAGCCAAGACACCAGCTTTTGATATGCGTGCTCGCAAAAGCAGTAAATAGGCACTTACCTTGTTGAAGAAGAGCGCTGATAGCCAGGTAATCTCCTTGAGAAGAGATGCTGCAGTCCCAAGCTGCAGAAGTGACACACTGAAAACTCCGGCTTCCGGCTTGAAGCAGCCTTTGAGGCCGAAACCAGATATCGCAAACGGTGGGACGTTTATTTCTCCAGTAAGCCCTCTAAAAGTAAAAATTCTGGGCCATTGGGTGTGTGGAGAAAAATGTAAACACGATGACCTACCTTATGTGTGATGAAATCCATGTTGAGTTTCCTGTGAATGGGATGAATACAAGACTACAGCCAAGGCATTCATACTTCACAAACTCAGCAGCATTGAAAGCATCGTAAGATTGACAACAATGCAAAAAAAAAAAAAAAAGATGTTGCATAAATACAGCAGCAGCCAGCAAAGAAGCACAAAACAAGCACGGAAGCAAGGACACAAACACTGACTGCCATTACCACCAGTATTAGGTTAAGTGTGACAATGACAGAGAATAACAGCAAACTACCACACCGCTCTGAGTTGCACATGCTGAATACAAAGTGCACGGAAGATCGTACTTTTGTACGATACTAATGAAAAGAAGCAGGAAAATATGTTGTAGCCCATAAACCTCAAGCTCGAGAGTTCACAGGTCATAAACAACCTGAAACGCAACCAAAACAATGAAGAAGTCTTACCACCACTGCACACAAAGGACAACAGCAGAAACCAGCATCCAGCAGAGCCAATAACATACAGAAAAGTCAAACATGAGCACTCATACTTCATGGCAACATAAATGAAAAGCATGAAAACAGCAGAACAGAAGCCAGGAAGCAACCAAAGCGAGTCAGCAGGCAAAACAGACCTTAAACATCAATGTCATGTTGGAAGCCATGTTTGTCCAGCACACAAACACTGACTGAAGGCCTAGTGGCCAGCAAACAATGTGGACTCCTTAGTGTAAAAGGGAGAAGCAAGCTGTCACATTAGCACATTTCTTAGAGAGAAATAACTCTGGTTTTATGTACTGGATGTGTCGAGAAAATGTGACCACCATTAAATCACCAGCATAAATACAACCAGCAGGAAATTAGGCCCAGCCACTGCAACTAATTGATTAATAATTAATTACCCTTAAAAGTAGCAAATACAGCTGACAGCAGCAGAGGTCCAAGTGGAAAACAGTGCATGAAAAGACCAAAGCCGTGTTGGCAGCCATTCTGTCAAGCACACAAACTCGGCCTGACCAAAGCCTGTACAGGGCTCACAGTAAAGCATCAAATGGGCACTTACCTGTGTGAAGAGAGAGGCCTAGCCAGCGAATATATATTCCTCCACAAAGCCATCCAGAAGCAACATCTTTTAAACTGTTGGCAGATGAGCCATCTTTAAAAAAAGACACACACCAAAAGGCTACATGAACAGCAGCAGGTGTTTTTATCAGGGGAGGAGTGGGCGGAGAATTGACTGCTTTTGAAATGGCCGCCTCTTTTTTTTTTTTTTTTTTTTTTGTACCATGCAGTGAGCAGAGTGTGTCCTGCAGGAGGGAGGGATCTCTACCCCCTGATCTTTTCTTGGACGAGCTGACAGGCAGTCTCATTGTTTGGTAGTATCTGATCATATGTTCAAGGGAAAAAAAAAGTTGTATTTCGCAGAACTTTTTGGAGTGGTAAGTCTGAAAACTGCATGGCTAGAAAAAGCAACTCATTCAGGTTAAACTTCTTCTGCTGCACTGATGTGCACATTGTGTTAGTTTATCCTCAATTTAACCATTGTAAAAGAGAGTGCACAAGAATGTGCTGCATTAAAAGCACAGTTCTGTGGACACATACACACTTCCAATCACACATGGTGCGTCTGAGTATGACGCTCACATGGAATGAGAGCTGATATGAGCGATGACTAAACTTCCTGAAAATCTGGATTCTGACAGCGTGAATTCATCATTTGGCCCAGTTCACACCATTTGGGTGCAACAAACATTACCCAATGTACAGACAGGGGGAAAACACGATTACATGTGTGCAGTCTGCACTCATGACCTCATGTGGCTGATGAATAGTAATTGTTAATTCTTGTATTTACATAATTTCATATGGGTAAAGTTACGTTGGCAACACTGACTGCACATATTACTGCACATATCGAGTGTTGAAATTTTGGAGCAGGAGGCTCAGATCTTTCAACGTCTGCAGGACCATGCTGCAGATGTTTTACCATTCGGTGGTATCCAGTGTCATCT
>JBAJHX010000081.1:4342627-4355058 GCA_037176925.1 Amniataba percoides | reverse complement strand
GATAGATAGATAGATAGATAGATAGATAGATAGATAGATAGATAGATAGATAGATAGATAGATAGATAGATGAGGGGATCAATGCAGACTTCACCTCAGGTTGAAATGGGCTCCTTCCCCCCCCTCAAAATATTCATGAAGCAATTATAATTTATATGATTAACAGGGAGGAACACAGGGAAACTGTGATGAGCATTGTAATGATGGGATTTGTGCAATATGTGAGAGATAAGAGTGTTTTGGTTCCTTTTGTTTGCTTTTTTTATAAGTGTATGTGTGTGTGCATGTGTGTATGCTTTGACATGCAAGTGAAGTGCAATTGACTTGACAGGGGAGGTAAAAAGCTGAATATCCTTGAGCTCTTGCTCCTGGAGAACCTGTGTGGAATCAATATTAATGAAGCAGATCAGTAGCAGGTCTGCGTCCGGCCGCAGAAAGTACATTTTTTATCATCATAATCTACAATCTGTGTTTATTGGTCATAACTAGGGTTCTTCGGTTTCCTTATCAGTGAGAGGATTAATATCAGGGAGCAGGAAGGAAACACGTGCTTCTCCGATGCAGATGGTGTTTTTTGCTTCTGTCCAGATTTAAGCTGTTGGCTCATATTATGCTGCTGTTAAATGAGGAGAAAGAGAACACACCTTCTGTCTATCTCTCTCTCCACCCACTGACGATCTCTCCGGATCTACCCCTTATCTCTCTATTGCGAGAGACTCTGCTTGTTGTTGTTTTTGTCTCCACCTAAAAGCTGTTTCTTTGCTTCATAGATAGATGAACATGAGTGCTTCAGGTCATCAAATACAGTCTGGTCTTCCCGCTGAGTCTGAAGTGTGTGTTGGAGTGTTTGCAGAGACAGTGCGTTGGAGTGTTTGTGCGTGAGCAAATGAAAAAAAAGGGTTTATGTGTATGTGCGTGTGTGCATGCATCTGTGTGCAGGAGAGTGTGTGTGTTGGCACATACAAGTTTTGCAATCCATCCCACCAAGGTTGCCATAGAAACACTGCTCAGCCGTATGGCTACTGACACTGGGTAACATTTAATCTATACATGAATATGTTTGCAACTATGAAAGGGCACTGAACTTTATGAAAAGTGTTCTCTAAGACTGTCAAATGTGCCATAATTCGCTCAATTGGGTTTTTCAGGCAGGACAGAGGGACTGAGGTGACGATATTCCTACAGTGAAGGTGAACTTCATCGAGACCGAACACCACGCAGAGTTGCAGAGACATAAACAAAGGCATTCAACTGGAAAAGGAAAATAAAGATGCTTTCCCAAAAGGAAATATAAGCAATCATGTGAGATTTAAACTAATTTCAGAAGATCAGAACCAGCGAGCTGATGTGTAAAGAATTCAACTAGCCTGTGCACACTTCTTCAGCCCAACACAGTGCTTAATTTTCTCCACAAATGCGTCCTTTTATTCATTTGAATCATGAAAAAAATCACTTCTGCAAACTCCCACCCACAGAGGGGGCACGTAGCCATTCACAAACCCTCTTAATCCAATTTGTGTTCTTATATTTTTGTTTCTCTGCACAGTGAACCAGAAATGCTCACAAAATAACTCTGAATGGGAACAATTCAAATAGCAAGTTTATTAAAAAAAAATTCTCCATCCAAACTTGTGCGAGCCCGTCGTGATGAATGAGGCAGTCTCTAAGCAACATGAGCCAACGCTCTCACTACGTTCAATACTTCAGACTTCATCTGTTGTCCCACCGGCTCCATGGGAACAGGTAATCAAGTTTGGTGAGCTATTGTCTTGGAACGGCAGCTACCTGCCTGGTAATTGGAAATGAGTGAGTGTGATGCGGAAAGACTGTTGCGAGATTTCGCTCAGGTGAGAGAGACAGAAGGAGGGAAGGTGGCAGAGAGAGTGAGACAGGTTTATAAACTGTGTGTTGTGTGTCTTTGTGTGTGTGTCTGTGTGTGTCTCCAGCTAGACTGTCAGAGAGAGAGAGAGAGAGAGATGCTGGCATGGACAGTGCCAGTGAAAGCTTGCTGTCCCCCAGGATTCCTCTGCAGTGATGGCTATTGGTGTCTGTCTTCCCCCGAGGGACCGCTGCTCTGTCATCTCTCACACACATTCACAGCTGAAACACACACATGCACTCACGTATACACACACGAGCCTCTGACAGCACACTGCCTGCTAGGTATTAGTCTGTTTTTTTCCTTCTTTTTTGGGGGGATAAACACACTCCCATAGTCCTTCACGGGCTGCAAATGTGCTCCTGTGTATTAGTTTGTTTTTGTGAGATATGCACACAATGTGTACACAAACAATGGCTCATAAGGTTCAGCCATTACTACGCCACGGCATCCATTACTGCCCAGTGCAATGACAACAAGGTCATGCCTCGAGGAGATCTGCATTTTGTCAAAACTGACACTGTAATGCTGCTGCCGCTGCTGCTGCTGCCCAGGATTTATTCATCACTCTCAGGTTGTTCATTCTTAACATTTTCAGCTCAGTAGTTGGCCAGAAATCTTTGCAGCACACAATATTCTTCTGAGAAGCTGGCATCTATTCATGTGTTGATGTGTGTTTGTTAAGTACAAATGGAAAAAAACATGAGAAGCAACTTTGGTCAAAGTATAGATTCTTACTTTTTACAATGTACTACATTATATAGATTGGTACAAAACAGTCAATACTCCAGAGAGGGGTATTTTAAATGTTGGGTATGCTTACTAGAATGCCAGATACGTAAGAAAGAAATCAATATGAAACCCTGAACAACTCCTCTGCAGAGACAAGCGACAAATGATGCCGAAATATTCAGAATATCAGTCACCAATCACGTTTGGAGTTATGTATGTGAAGAGAGAGGAAAATAAATGACAGCTGGTGAGACTGCTCAGCAGAGGGATTTGGCGACTCCGGAGCGTCTTCCTCCTTCCCACAGTGATCCGTCCGGCTGAGTCCCACAAACACAAAGGACTGTGTTTTGGATCAGGGCATCGCTTATTACTGAGGCACCAAGAGGGGAGAGAGAATGGGCTTAAAAAGGAGAGGAGGGAGAGATTGGGAGCTAAGAGAAGGCCAGGAAAAGAACGAGTGCCAGTTCTGCCTCCAGTGTCCATCTCAGATCCCTCCATCCTTCCCTTCATCCTCTCCCTCCATCCTGTGCCCTCCCCCCTTCTTCCCAGCAGCTGGCCGTTTTTTACCCAGGCAGAGAAAGAGTGCTCTGATGGTGCAGACTGAGGCATCAGTGTGTGTTCAAACTATGAAGAGACTCTCTCTCTCTCTCCCTCTCTCTCTCTCTCTCTCTCTCTCTCTCTCTCTCTCTCTCTAAACTCCCCCTGAATTCACACCCGCTTCTCCCCTCTCTGTCTCTCACGTCTCCTCCTTTCCTCTCCTCTCCACGGCCTCCTTGTCATCCTCCAACTCTTCTCCTTACCTCCTTCCATCTCCCCTGATTCTCCTTATCCTCTCTCCTTGTTTTTTTTTTCCTTTCTTCTCATCCACCTCGCCTCTCTTACTCCAGCTGTCACTCCCGTCACCAGCCTCTTTGGACCGGCCTTCCAGTCCAGTTTTAATTGACTTGGAGTGACATGCAGCCGAGACGGCAGGAGCAATCCCCCCCGGGGAGGTCGATACGTACAGATATGGAGCGCCTCCAACACCAACTGGACCCCGCAGAGTTAACACTGGCTAGCTGCAGGGTTTCTAAATCATGCTGCAGAAATGAGGTCACATACACCACGTGAGGTACGATATGATACATGGCACAAATAAAATAATAAGTGGTTAAACACAAGCTCATTCATGATGCGTGATTGATGCTTGAATTGTTGGCTGCTGCTGCTGCTGTTCAATCAATGTTGTGACCACGAACACAGCTACAGTGTCTGCAATTTTCCATAATATACTTCAGATGTTTTCCCTCATTAACCGTGATATGGGTATTATACGAATGTTTTTCACATGTTGTGTTTATTTAATCTTTGAATAGACCAGCCAGCATTTTTTATTTAAAAAAAAAGAGGCACAGCGTTTGTGCAAAGTCAAAGTGAATCATTTATTTGAAAAATGGAAACATTTGGAATACATTATCCACTTTGGCCTTGAGACACATCAAGCTTTATCAGTTTAACTTATTATTATTTTTTGGGCTACACTTCCACCCATAATAGTTTTGAGCCCTTTTTTTATAATGCCCATAATGAAAGATTAAGACAGAAATCAATTAGACTAAACTACAATTTCCCACTCTTTGTATCATTTACCAACTGCATAAACAAATATGGCAATAGTTTATTGGATCTTTCAGCGTCTACCTTAGGATCAGGATGAAGACACTTGCATGTGAAATCGTCGAAATATTATCAATAAGAACACGGTTGCTCATGAAATGCAGGGAAAGTGCTGCCTAGGGGATAATTAGATATGATTGCCTGTGCTTGGTAGAAGGTCTGCAAGATTTTCATGGGAGTAAACATTGCCATCACTCATTTTCACTTGTGATACATTTTTAATTCTGAATTCTTGAAGGGAGCACCACAATGACCTCAACATACCACACAGTTAAATAATGCATCCAAAGGTACTCATACAGTGAACATCTCTGGAGGGAAGTGTAGAGTAAGAGTAAATCTCCCTTAGGTTTTGCAATTAAAAATGTAATTAAAAATACGAACAAAGTTTAATAAAGAGGCCAAGTAATATATGTCTGCAGTACAAAATTCATGTGTATGTCATCATACTGAGAAGGCATGCACATAGAAATATGCTGCTTTGGTGGGATCACTGTTTTTGAATGAACCAAGTATTTTCAAATCTCTGTTCATTTAAATTTAAGTTATATATTTCTCCCAATTTCTCCCAAAGACAAAAAAAATCACTCAATTAATGGAGAAAATAATCAGCAGATTAATCCACAGATCCAATGGTAATAACCTACTTTTAAATTCAGGCATGAGTAATAATATTCTAATGATGCAACATATAATTGTAAAAGTAACAGCAACAGAGTCAATTTGTCTGCACTGAGTACTTTGCTTTTTAGTACATTTTCCTGGTAATGTGACTTTGACTTGTAAAAGTATCTCTGCAGAAGTACTTGTACTTAATATTTACTCCACAGCTGATGATAAGACATCACATTATTGTTATAAACTGCAAGTTGCAACAAAAACAAATGGTAGAAATCAAATTCTCAATTAATGCTTAACTAAAGTGTGTCTCGACATCATTTAATGCATAAATCTATGTTGCTCACCCTTAACAACTAATCAAGTCACTGTGACTGGACTTTTAACGTCCAACCCGAAATTATCTGGATTCCTCGTACATTAAAGGTTATTTCTCTATCTGCATTAGTTGGTATGTAAGGTATCCTGTGGAGCTTATAGCACAGCAGAATGTGTTAATGAGCAGGTCCCTAATTTGTTTCTATCTCCCATGTTCTGTTAACACACAAGGACCACCATGTCATGACCTCCTTTGGTTTCACACGGGCCCACTGATGGACTATTTGTAGCAGTAACTAGTGGGATTGATATACTAACAAAAGCAAAGAAGATAACTATCTAGTAAAAATGGGTCTAAACAGTCGAGGTTTCAGTATTACTTTCTATAGTTTTAGTTTTGAATCAGTTTTATGAGCGCATTTTTTATTACCTCAAGGACACGTGGTACGTGACATGTATTATCTATTCAGTAGTTTTCATTTAAGCAGAAAAATAGACTTTTTTTAGTGCTGTAGCCCACACTGGTATCACATTTTCAGCTGGATGACACAGATTCTCTAATTATCACTTCTCTAGTGTTCAAAGTGTTGCTATACTGTTACTCTTCATCATAATTAGCTTATTTGGAGCATTATAGCTTATAAGTAGATTTAACACTGTCTAGCATCCCTAATGTTACCTGTATCTTCACATCCACCACCAATTTGCCTCCACAGACAGAGATAATGTTAATGACCACAACAAGTGTACTTTGCACAAATTCACTAAATTTATACTTCACTACATCTTGCACATAACAGAAACATCTGTCTTCAACAGGATGATGCGTAGCACCACACAATTTCAGCATAACTTGCATGACTTCAGCAGTAGATTTCCACACCAGTGCAAACACAGCCACCAACACAAGAAGCCACACCGAAAGCACTGTGAGCTGCATATATCGTTATATCAGCACTGTAATCATCATTAAACTCTGGCTTATCCTTGTGTCTATACCTGGGAGTTTGTAGCATTCAGATTCCTCATTTACTTGGAAGTATAGTTGCTGAAGTCACTTTCAATGGACATTAATACAAGATGGCTCAGTCCCTCCTCAGACACGGTTTAGCGCGATCTAGTCTTGATCAAACCAAGATTGGTTGCTCCCCATTAGCATTACATACAGGCATTGGAAGGGATGTAATAAGAGTGATGTCAGTATTATGGTATGCAAGTGGTAAATTATGTCTTTGTATTAGCCTGAGTATTCAAAGTGCCCTGTTTGCACAGAAACACCCCCAAACTAAATGGCTTTTTCAACTTCAAGCCCCCCAACCTCACAGATGACTTGCTCTGCAACCTCGGTGTGAAACGGCAGATCTAAAGGTAGAGGTGATTGTGTGAATGCTTCCCAACAGTCTGAGTCTGTGGATCCAGACTTTTCATTTGCTCACTAACTCTGCTTCTGCTTTCAGAGGAGTGACAGACTGCCTCTTTCTTTCTTTGCGCCTCCTTCAAAAGTGTCAAACCTAAAAAAGATGCTGGAGATTAACATAATTCTCAAAATAGGCTAACCACTTTGCTGTTATTCTCACTAGCCTATACGTCTGTGGTGACAATGGAGAGATGTATTTTGAGAAAAATTTAAAAAGTAACTGGACACAGTTAGAAAAAAATTACTTAACATCAGTTTACACTATTAACCCCAACCAGATTAGATCTATGGGCTTAGCATGGTGCCCATCTGGCTACTGCAGTTATCTCTTATTAAAAAAGTTCTTGGTTATTTTGACACTGCCTATTTGTCAATATGACATTTTAGGAGTGGATCAAATTAACTCTAAAATGCCAATGTAATCTTATTTTTGGGCTGTCATAAGGTCTGATCCTGCAGTGGAAGACCATTCATAGCAAGCATTTTCCAATAGCAACCACTCCCTCCAAAACCCGACACTATTACTCACATTTATCATCAGATTGCTTTTTGAACTCCAAGTCGATTGTCCCCCTCCCCCTTCAGTGCTCTGGTTGATTCATAAACGACATGAACTTTCTCTGGATTTTTCCGGTCATTAAATATCTTAATGAAAGATGATGATTCTTTCTTTCTTTACATGCAAAGATTTTACATGCGAAACACAAAAGTATTTCCTTTGGACAGATAGAAATAAAGACACTATCTCGGAGCTGTGTATAATTTGCGACTGAAATACTTTTTGTTGTTTTGTTTGTTTTGTTGTTTGTATTGGGGTTTCACAGCCCACCAATACCAAGACTTCCAGAGGCCCCTTGGTATACCATGCCCATGTGGGCTTTAGTCTGTACATTAAACTACCTATGATTATAGATTTGGCACCTCAGTTGGAATAATTATCATTTCGATTTGACAAGTCAGTGTTGGATGTGGGCATATAAACACTAGTATAGTGTTGATTCTTAATGTAGACAATTGCTGTGAGATGTCTTTTATTTCAGATTCAAGAATCAAGCTTTTTATTGTGATTTTGCAGATAGAAACAGGTTTCACTGTACAATGAAATGTCAGATAAATAGAAGAACTTAATACAGAAATACAAGTAAATGATGATGATATACTAAATAATATACAAGTAAATAATATGAAATAAGTGTGCAAGTAAAATGAAGTACTATTATTCAATTTTTACAACATACATTTGGCATAAGTTTAGGTTTAATAGTTAAAAAAGGGTGGTTAGGGGTTGTGTGGAGAAAAATGTCTTGCTGACAGACACTTTCCTTCAAAGACTCTGTCAATGAGCAGAGGTGAGCGGGTTGTCACACAGTTTGTTGTAACCACACTGGCCCTGAGGTGAGGCAGAATGTCAGTCCTCTAACAGCGCTCAGCAGGTGCGAGCCCAAATGGATGACCGGACAAAATGGCGGAAGACTAAAAATGGAGGCTACCGTGAGGTCGCCAACCATGTGACCTCTGCTGTACAGCTCCAAACAGAGCCCTCTGACAGCTGCCTGTATTTGAAGACAACAATGCATCTGTGATGGAAAAAGCAGCAGGGGGTAGTGCGCAGCCACAGTCAAGTCCACAAATACTGGTGCAAAGTTTGGAGGTTTGTCGGGTCCCCTTTTTTTAAGCTGCTCTCTGGGGTGTGCTGGTGGTATTAAAGCTTAATCTGTTGTTGAGTTTCTACTATTTGCTTTGTGTGGGTTTTAATTCACTGTAGTGAAGAGATTTTTGTTCTCTGAAATGCTTTCAGTCGGAATCAAACACAATGTCTGCCAGTATGCGCCTGCTGAATACACAATTACACATGGTAACACGGAGATGGACGTGAGCACACTCTAACAAAAGATTAAAACATAAAGACAGTATCATAAACAACAGAGGGTGCTGAGTGTCAGGAAAAACAGGTTAAAGTAGCCAACAACTTAAAAAAAAAACAAATAAGTGTCCACATTTGCCTGGGCAACACATTTACAATTGAATCAATTTACACATGAATCTGTATTTCAGAGGTCAAGAAAAGTGCATTTGAACTTCAGCCCTGAGAAGCAGAACCACTTGTAAACCTGAAGAGATCCAGGATCGGATAGGATCGGAACTTAAGACAGCGATCGTCATAAATTTGTGCCTACCATTTAAAAAAAAATGTTTACACTACAAATGAATTGCCATTAACGCTACATACACCACATTTCAAAGACACACATTTGAATATTTTATCATTTGAGATATGAAATAAATGTGAACCCAGGTTGTTCACTGAAAATAAAAGGTTTCCACAAATATTCTATATGTGTTAATGAAAACCATGATGACAGTACGAAGCTTAATTTAGTCAAACAACACCAAATATTTGCTGTATAATTCTTTCCCGCAGTCAACAGTTTCTGAGTTTAATCCCACCGGCAGGCAGGCAGAGTTGTGCCTAAGGAAGAGCACAGAGCTAAAATGCATACTGTTTCTGCATGTTCGTTTCTGCAGCCCTTCTTCTCTGTTTGCATTCTGTTTTTTTACGTGTGTCCAAAGCATCAATAGCAATTCTCACCCTTAGCAAGCAGCGCGTTTCCCAATCCTTTACTCTGGATTAAACACTGGCCCTCTGTGGGAGTCCCATTGTTTATGGCGTGCATACTCACCCATCCACTAATAAAAACAAGCATTATGTCTCTGTGTTGCACATGTGTGCACTTACATGGCAGTCAGTGTGTGTTGCATCTGCAGGGAGCTTCATTAACTTAGCTCAACTCATTAACCTCTGAATGGGTTTGCTTTATCAAAAGAGCGATGCATGAGAGCCGCTCCATATATTGTATCCCAATGCAGTGATCCTTACGGAGCAACTCAACTAAAAGAATATCTAATTAAATAATCAGGTTGCATTTCTCTCTGTATTTGATGCCAAGTCATGCATACGCGCCGCACGGAGGGGGAGAGGATCTTGAGCGCAGCATTAAAGAAAATGTATGTGCCAGTTTCTCTCCATTTGCACCGCCTCACTCTCCTTCGCCATCGTTTTTAATGATGCTGTTTAAATGGAAATTCACTATAGACCCAAACAGAAACTGCCCAGTCCCTCGGTCACTACAAGAAATATGGACACTTAACAGAATATCCACAGAGGCACATGTTGCAGTGCTATCACCTCTCGTTATGCTGAAAAGAATTTGGTTCTTCGTCACACTGTCGCTGTGGCTTGTGTCACACCAGATGGAAAGCAAGAGCCACTCTTTGATTTGACCATAAAGAGAGGCTGTTCCTTCTTGTTGCACCCAAGCTGTATAAATGTCCATGTAGCATGATGTCCACTGCTGAAGTCAGGTTATAAATGTTGTATATAATATTGTTAAAGAAAGAAAAAGAAAAGATGTGTAGGAGTTTCTTTTTGCACCGTGGAAGACTGGAAGGCCTTTGGTTTGTTATGTAACACGACTTCACAGTTATGATGCTGAAAATTATTCTTCATATTAAGTGGCTCATGCAAAAAAAGGACAGAGACCTCCTTTGTAGCTACTGTCAACAAACAGTGTGTGTAAAGTGTTTACATACGTTTATCCTCACATGTGGCATGCAGGAACGTGCACACAGAGGTGACAAGTGACAGAGAGCTGAGTTAGTTACATAAAATACAGTAATAATGGCACTGACTGCTGAGAAAATTTTCACTAATATTTTACCGTTGGAATTGCTGTTTCACTCTGAAATATCAAAGCTCTCAACAGTATTCACCGTTAGAAGCTGAAACTGCTTCCTCCTCAGTTTTTATCCACAAATGCCAGAACAATACATAAAATCCTGCAAAACTTGTGTGAGATGAAAGAAAAAAGAGCGTACATGCCAGGACTTGCTACCTTTACGAAAGATGTGAATTTAATAATGAGAAGGTGAATAAAGTGAGACTTCTATGTTGCGAAGGAAAAGAGCAATCTGATTTTAGTTGGAATGCTGGAGTCAGATTTTAATGTCAGGTCCAAAGGTAATCCGGATAAATCACATCCAGACACAATCCAGATAAGAGGTGCATGCTAATGCTGGACATAAAGGGAGACACGGTGGTTTCCCTGACAACCACACCGGATGGTCTGACGGGATCAACCATCTGAGTAGCTGAACAACTGTAACTGCTTGATGAGTAAGCCGTCCTGAGTATTGAAAATTTTGGCGAGAATTCAGCAACCCTCCGTGGATTTCAGTCCTGTTTGTTAATATACCGGCCTGACATTCAGACGCACCCTGTTGCTGCAGGAATCTCATTACCACAGTTGGATTATGTTGCTTTCTACATGTTATTGGATGTGAGCGTGCTGTGTTTTCTCATATTGTTTTCAGCCGCTGAATTCTTTCCGATCCCCATATCTTTAATGTTACACCTGCAGGCCAAACAGGCCAAAACAGTAATCATTAATCATCAAAAGAGCAATCTATCCATGCAGCCCAGATTTTGATATACGCATCTCTGAGATATTTGCCTCACACATGATTAAACGGAGGTTTGTTCTCCTTACAGTAAAGAAAAATATGTACAATTACAAACACTAATTATGAAGAGAATTGCTGTTTAAATTCTTTGGTCAAGGTCCATGTTGTTTTGGATCACGAAAAAAACAGCGATTGTCATGAGTAAGCAAGGCATGTCCTGAAAGAACAGATCACTTTTCTTGGGAGGACAGACTCTTTGATACGGGCAAGTAAGAAAATGTGTCCGATTTAGATGAACTGCCCCTTTAAGACTTGATTTAAATATGATTGAGTGGTTAATTTGTAAAATCCTGGTTAATTACAAGCCATATTAACAGTCTTCTGATGATGAAACACCAAGAAAGTTTTATTAGATTTATAAATCATCCATTGTTAATCACCCTCAGTCCACTGCTGTGTTACATCAGAGGCCATTTCGTGCAAATAGACTTTTTCTGACTTTTTCACTATATCATCATTGACATTGTTGTGCCATATCTTATCTCACCTTTGTGTCAACAAGAGCCTTTACCGCTGAGCAGGCATACTTTGCTGCTTTGTGTTGGCTCCTAAAGTACCATCTTGATCTCCACATCTGCCCCAGAGGACAGATGTGAAACCAAGACCACAATCCACGGGGCCGCAGCTCCCTTCAGGGCCCGCACTGTGTCAACAAACAAAGCATCTGCATAAGAACCAGAGTCCCCTTCTCATCATCTTGTGTGGAAAATATGCTGTTGCCGCCGGCCATGCCCAGATATGAGGTGTAACATTAAGACACGAGGAGGAGGAGGCCGATCTCGGTCCTGTGTGAGACTCACAGGTGAGCTGATCACTACACAAAGAGCACGAAACAACACAACGGCCCAGGGGAGCCTTTTGAATTGTATAAATGTTGATTAAATTGGAATCGACTCAAAAGTAGTAATTATTTCAGGCTTTTTCACATTTCTAAAAACAAGTATCCCTTATATTCCAATATAAAGTTCACGGCAACCCATGCATTTGCTATTACCATCTGAAGATTTGAATTTGCCAGGCACATCTGGAGAGTTTGTTATAACTCCTACAGAGTAAATGCAATTCTTTGTTGCATAGCGCGATGCAGCATCAGACCACATCTGGGAAAAGACAAGTGAATGAATTAACTGTTTCTTAATAAATACTACTTAAGTGACTATTAGGAGATTGAACCAAAGCATTGCTAAAGAACTTAAGTGATAAATAGGAAATGATAGTAATAATAATAATAATAATAATAATAATAATAATAATAATAATAATAATAATAATAATAATAATAATAATAAT
>JBAJHX010000081.1:4285300-4342501 GCA_037176925.1 Amniataba percoides | reverse complement strand
ATAATAATAATAATAATAATAATAATAATAATAATAATAATAATAATAATAATAATAATAATAATAATAATAATTGTGCAAAGTACTGTGTGTATCATATTGAAGGTTTTAAAATAAACAGACTTGTTGCAGTTTAAGTACATTGGGAAAGTCCTTGAACAATGGCACAAGATCAAATGAAGCACATTGGAAGGTTTAAAACAATAATGCCCAGACTCTCTTCAATATGGAAGTGGAGTAAAGACAAGGGTATACTTGAAATAAAAGAAAGCATATAAAGACTCAGAAGGCTAAAATGATTCACTGTTTAATTTATTTTTTGGTGTTTTGAATGGCCGAATAAAATGGCAAAATAAAAACAAAAAGACAACAATAGACAGAAGCGAGAAGCAAAGATCAGACAGGCATGGTACACATCTTCAGACATCTCTCCTCAAATTCGTTTGTGGTGTTGCACTTGTTTCTGAATGTGAGAATTGAAGTTCAAGTAAAAGTTGTCTCAGTCTCCTCCATCTCTGAAACTGGAAAGGTGTCAGGGAGGCTCTGTCAGATCATCTAACAAGCACTTTGTCTGAAGCCTGCTGGCACTTTTAAGTGGAGAGAAAGAAGTTTTATATTTGATGACACAGAAATTCAAATTTTATCTATACATTTCTTTTTATATATATTTTTTTTTTATTTTAAAGACATTGAACAGGACTTGTCAAGTCTTTTAGTCTTTCTGCAGGTTTTTCACAGCCACTCTGCTCCAGACTGAACAAAGACAAAAGTAAAACTGAAGAATTAATTGTGCAATTTCATCCTCTTCACAGTGTTCACAAATTTTTGAATGCCAATATTGAAGTTGTACCAACACTCAAAATTCACATGGACATAATTTCCATGTGTTCCAAAACAATGTTTAATACACTTTTGATTCACTGTGAACTTCATTTTGTCTATGCAAGTGTCAATATTCCTTTTCAGATGGACTTGCACACAGTGTTTCAGCTTGCTGTTTGCTTTAAAGTGGTGAGAGCAGATGATGACAGCTTGGTGTGTTACAATGTGGGACACCTTTGTATCAGTGCCAAAGCGGCCGGCAGCAAGTCACTTTATTTTGACCTGTGATTGCAGCACCTGTTGTTGATCAAGCATTTTCATTTTGAAAGAAGCCCCCCCCCCACAAAATTACAGTAATTGAGGTATTGATTGGAGCGCAGGTGGATCAGTGGGTAGAGCGCACATCCATGAATGCAACGGCCCCAGGTTCGATTCCGGCCCTGGGGCTATTTACTGCATGTTGTTCCCTTTCTCTCCCCCCCTTCCTGTCTCTCTCAGCTGTCCTATCTAATAAAAATAATAATAATAAAGGGGTGAAACCCACAAAAAAAATACTTTAAAAAAATTGATAGATATTGCATCTGCTGGGGAAAAAAGGGGGCAGGCAGATTGAAAAATTCGCACATATCCAGACCTCAGATAGAAATGCTCGACAGGATCCAGACACAATTCGAGAAAGATCAATTGGAATGAATAAGAAATACTCATAGAGGATTGAGATGGCACCGGAGTGAAAATCAGAGCTGTATTAAGTTACTGCTAACCCAAATGGAACATTTCCTGCTGCTGCCACCGTGCATTAAAAGCATTCAGCTAGGTAAAGAGCTGCAGGCTGCACACCTCCAACTTCTCAGCGAGCTACACAACTCCTGTCACTGCTACTGTTCTTTGTTTTCATGTGGACAGCTACTCACACTTCACACAGCAAGGAATCCAATCTCGGTGGCAATTATATTCTTTATTTTTAACTGTGCAAGTTTCTTTTGCCGTGCTCAAAACAAATGTGGAGGTTTCTTCTCCATGTTACTGAGGAAGTTGCTAATCAAGGAGGATCTGCTGCCGTATTGTTTGTTGCTACTTCAGGAACCACAGCTGTCGCAAAAATGAACCAGATGTGTTGGTTGTCTTACCTCAACTGTGTATGTGTGTAATTAGCCATGCACTTACATATGTCTTTTTGATTTGAACTGTTTATGATTTTGCCTCTCTACATCAATTTAGTCGATAATGCATGCCGATATAAAACTATAATAATCATGATGATAAATGATACTAACCATAATAATGACACAACATAAATTTAGTCATCTCAGTCTTCATTTCAGTTGTTGACTAAAGTATACAACCTTTAAACTGACTGATCTACAGAGGGGTACACTGATGTTGTAAGCTAGTTGTTGCAAATAAGTCACAAAAGCTGTCAATATGCACCAACATGACGTCAGTGTCACACGATGTGTTGCTGATATCTCTGGTACAATATGTTATTACAGTTATTCTTGTTCATTCTGTCACACACGGCTCTGTCTGTCCTCCACGCTGTCTTTTTCAGGGACAAGAAATATGTGCGAGAGGGATGAGCTGAAAAAAATTATTAAAGCCAGAACACCTAGATTAACGGCAGTGTCATCCCTGCAAGGTCAGGTTTCGATGTTAGTTTGTAATCTTGTGAACTGGCTGTCACAGCCTTTTGCCACAGAGTGCACAAATAATGCATTTAGAGAATGAGACAGGCTGGGTGTCTCCGCAGGGACGGCAGACATGAGTGATATTAATGGAAACCATTAAAGAAATCTTACATAGGAGCACAATCCTCGGATGGGCAGCTGCAACTGGCACAGAGTGGGCCCGGTGTCACATTTCAGCCGGGCACTAGCAGTTTTGTCTGTCGGGTGGAAAAGGGGTGAATGAGCACAGCAAATTCTTGTGCGACATTAAATGTCGTCTCTCGGCTTTGCCAGGGTGACCTCTGTGGCCAATTATAGGGGAAGCTAATGCTTTGGCTGACATATCTATTTGAATGGATGAGATGTTTTTCTCATTCGCTGACACAGGAGATCACACGCCTATTATCATCACAATGGCCGTATACACAAGCTTATGTAAATGCCTCCTCACGCAGTAGTGACTGTCAGGCCCGCCACATATTAGCTTTGTGTTTGGAAGAATGGCAAGTGAGGAGAGAATAGGAGGGATAAATTCAGGGTTGCTTGAATATCACTGCCTGAGCTGTGAGGGCTAGGCCCCCAAAAGATAACAAAGCCTTTTTCCACTGGTGTATAATAATATTTAATTAGTCCATTTGAACTGATTTTGAAGTTGCACCGAGGTGCGAAGGGCATTATGGCTTTGAGGGCATTAGTTCTGACAGCCGAGTCATCAATTAATTTGTGGCCGGATCAGGAGATATTGAGGCACAGCTGATAACGAAACAACTGTACTGCTAATGCATTCAATTTCACCTTGATCAAATCAATTCCCAAAGTCCAAAGGGCTAAATTCGTACATGTTCCCAATGTCATACAAGTCTGCGCCGTGTTTCCTCCAGGCTCGCCCATCCACTTTCAGCAGACTGAGAGCACCTTGTGGACTGAAGTAGGGCAAGAACATGGGCCTGAGGGCGTTGAAAAAGAAATGGAAATGGCAGCCTGGCTGCATATTGGACTAGGCAAATAATACAGCTGGTCTGACTGACTCCTGTGGGAAACAACCCTTAATTAGGCCCCGTCATGTTCATCCGTGCCAGCACCTGAAGAAAAGGTAGTGAAGAAAAGGCTCCTGTGGGGTTTCAGAGGCGATGGCAGAGATTTTATCTGTATGGCCATTCTGTGACTCCATTTGTTTTGGCTGGCGATCGCCTCCTCTCCCCGCTTTATTGTTTCTCTGCATGAAGTGGACTTCCTCATCAGGCCCCAATTAGCTGTGTGCATGGTGAAGGACTAGATAGTGAGGAGTTTATGTAAGCTCAAGCACAGACACACTGTGTGTGTGTGTGTGTGTGTGTGTGTGTGTGTGTGTGTGTGTGTGTGTGTGTGTGTGTGTGTGTGTGTGTGTGTTGACGCTGCATGGTTGTGTGTGTCTGTATCGAGGCTGTGAGCTGCTGTCAGTAGTCATTCCGTCTGGGGTGGCGGGGCGGGGGGAGAAGTCAACTGATTTGCCTCCTGCTCTCCTCTGTTTGATCCCACTGCTTGCTCAGCCATGAGCTTGTTTGTTAACCTTTGACATGCAGATGATGGGACCATATTGATGAGAGCACACGCCTGACAGGTGTTTACAAAATTTGAATGTAAACATAATACCCACCCACACACACACACACACACACACACACTCACACACACAAACATCATAATTATATACAGCAAGCAGTGGTCATTTGTGAATTATTTCTTCTTTTTGTTTGCTGGAGCTGCTGTGCTCTGTCTGTGGAGAGACAAACACATGCGTCTTTCCTTTCCAGTTCAGCCATGCGCTCCTCTCCAGGCCGCCACCTTGATTAGAGCACAATCCCACAGCCTGCAGAGAGAGCGAGGCGGCAGGAGAAAGAGGGTGGGGGGATGTCAAAAGACTGACTGCTATGCTTGTACATACACACTGAGGCATCTGTCTCTCTCTTCCCGTGTGCCCTTAAAGAATCCGCAGTATCCAAAGTGCACAAGTCCGGCCCTATTTGCCACCTTCTTTCTGTCAAGTGGCAGCCCCTCTTTTTTAATGACGCTCATGCTGCGCCTCCACTTCTTTGAAAAGTTCAATCCGGCTCCCCTCACACACTGTCAGCCAGTCTCTGGCTGTGATAATTGAAGCCCCTCATCTTTGGAGATGGGCTAATTTGCTGTCTTTGTACCATTTGTGCACTTCCCTTTTCAGAGCATTACTCGCTCCACCTGCCATACTTTAGGATTCCTTGTTGTTCTACAGCCCAGACCACTCTTCATCTGGACAGATCTGACAGTGACGCTCTGTCCCTACTATCACCTACTGCCCTCTGCTGGCCCCGTCTTTTACTGCACCGGTTTGTACCACCACCTCTGAGCAAAGCCTCGCTATGAAAAGGAGATTAAATGTAATGGTTGATTTAGCAGTAATAGTTTGGCTTTTGCTTGGTTGTAATCTTTAATGCCGCCATCTCGTACATTTGTCAGTGCGCTTCCTTATTGACTACCCTGTGAATGACAAAACAGCAATAATTTGGCAGAAGGATCTCAAGGGGCCACCGGGCTTGTGATATAGCAAGTGTCCTTCCTGCTACATGTGGCGCGGTTTATCATCCTGGATCGGCTCATTCCCCTTCAGATTGTCATACTCAGCAGTTTTGCGAGCCATGGTGGCTGAGAAAGCGTGCTGGCTTGGAACAAGTTTGCATTTTAGACACAAAAGTCCTGCATGGGTCCTGAGTGAAGAAGTGAGGCTGACGTCCCCCTGGAGATCTCAGCCTCTGTAAACCTCAGACTGGTATACATTCACAAAAAAAAACACTGTTGTGCAGATGCTTCACACCACGTGTTGTGTGTCTCCGTTTTGAGAATGAGCAGCTTAAAATAGCTCCGACCATTCTGGATTTGGCTACCATCAGTGAAGGGGAGGATGTGCTGCAGCTGGCGAAAAGGTTTCCGACAGTGACTATTGAGCCTCCCTGGATATGCGTGTGCACACATACACACTTATCCTCACAACTTGGCAGGCCTGCCCGCAGACCTGGCCAGGGAACGCAGGCCAGAGAATGACTTTGCTTCTGTGTCAGCAGCGGCCCCCCAGCACAGAGGTGGGGGGGTGGGAGGGGAGGTATGAAGGAGGTACTGCTACTAGCCTTTGCTTGAGTGCAGCTAATAAGAACAGGAAGCCCAGATAAAGGGCTCTCTTTCATGCCGTACCCACAGCCATAATGAGGCCTGGCATCTGATGGATTACCCAGACTTATTTCGCAAAGGCTGCCTCATTTTTCCAGTCGCCCTCCGCTAACCCTGCTCTCTCCCAGCCGGTTGAACAAAGGCCAGTCTTTTTAGTGTCTTAATGCTTCCATCGCACTGCCATCACGTGTGTCTGGACTTTGTGTCTCCCACTCATTAATTGTTCAGCGATAAGTCTGACATGATTTCCTTAGAGCTACAGAGGAAACTGCTGTGAGAGCGCTCGGTGACGGCATTAGTCATAGCAGCCCCCTTTAGAGATAATAACGACTCTCCATACATTGCAGTAGATGTCATGTTAAAGCAAATGCAATCAAGTGGAAGATGCTTTGAATAACTGTTGCCCATAAATGAGGAGACAGATTTGGAGCCTCAAGGCCGCCATGCAACACAGAGGAGCGTCAGAGAGCCAATGTCCCGACGTCACCTCCACTACTCATCCAGCCGCTGTGACTTCATGTAATCTTTGCAAATCTTTGAAGTCTCTCCAACTTTTTACTTTTTCTGGCTTCAGTCTGTGTTGTCTGTTGTGTCATTAAAGATCCGTTCCAGCTACTACAATCACTCAACTCTGGTGATGCGTAGCCCACCATCATCTCAGGCTCCTGGGATATCGTGTTTTGTGTTTGTTAAGATTAGCTGAAACATAAAAAACAATAACTTTCCTATTGTCATTTTTTAATGAAATAAGGGGCCTGTTCCTCACTTCAGGTTTCAACATGGCTCTGCACTCGAGATTTTTTTTTTCTTATTCCTGAGTCGAATAATTCTTGATTAAGGACAATGAGTGAAAATGATGATGAACTTACTTCAACTTGCAATAACTGCCTGGAGATGGACTTATTATATTCTGTCACGTTGTTATGACAAACAGGTTAGGAACCAGTCGCTGATTTTTATCACTGAGCTAGATTATCCATCATCTGGAGTCTTTTGATTTTCTATTTTTTAAGTTCAGTATTCATTCCTCTTATTGTTCGCTTTATGCCCTGTGGTTGCCTTGTGTTTCTTGTACAGCTTGTGTTTTCTTGGTCTGGCGTTCCTTGTGTTATCCTGTCTTGTGTTCAGCGTGTTCTTCGTGTTCCTTCTGCCCTTCTCATGTCTCGTTTCCTGTCTCCTGTGTCAGTTGTTTCTCATCTCCAGTTTTGCTTGTGTACATCTACTCTGCATTCTGGGTCCTACTGCACCGAAACCGTGACATTGTCTGCCGTTTGGTGGTGAGCAGGTCGTGGCAGGTAGGTAAGCTTTGGGCAGGTTTTTTTTGTTTAAAATAACTGCTTTCTGCTACCAAAACTACCATGGTCAGAGAATTGTGAAAGAACCAAAGTCTTTGAAGTTCTCTGTGAAACTCAGAAAAACTGCGGGGAGCAGGCACAGCTTTACAGAAGTAGAGGTTATATTTAAACAGGTCTGATGGATTAATTGATTGGATTGGCTTCAATGATGGCACAAGTAACACATGTGTTGTCTCTGATGTATCAGAGAACCGCACAGCTGACTTTGGGATGACCGACCAATCCGAAGGCAGGTGTCCTCCTGTCTCTGCTTAAGTTCATGCTGCTGCACTTTGAGGTGAACAGAAGTGTTAATGTGGTATTCATGAGGCGTGTATTGACAGGAAATAATAAATTTGCAGCTGCATGGTAGAAAAACGGCGCCCTGACATCACAAATCACCCTCATTACCAGAATGTTTGGGGGGAACACGCGATGAGATCCTCAAAGAGCCTTTTTCAAAGAAGGAAAGCTTGTGAAGGACGCTCACCTCTGAAAGTCTTCTCTGATCAGCAGGAAATGAAACACCAAGGACAGATCGGCTGGGTCCTTGGACCGCTTTCTGTGTGAATGTGTCCTGTTTTTGCATTTGAGCGTGTGTGTGTTTGTGTGTGTGGGCTACTGAAGTCGAGTCTGTGTTCTCTCCCTGGTGCTTCCTGGTCCTCAGCCAAAGCCGGAGCTCTGTAACAGGAGATAAAGCTTGTCTGTTACCAAGACAGGAGGAAATGGAGCTCGGCTCTTTTGAGAGGACCGCTTGCTCACAGCTGTATTTACATGGTTGTGGAGGATGAGCTTGGCCACACTAAAACTCGTGTGTGGTCATCGGCGAAGTGTCGTGCCGGCACAGGGAGAGCGGTGGTTTGTTTAGAGAGCTCTCCCTATAGGCATAAACAGGGAAAAAAACAGAGGCTGCCTTTTAATTGCAGGGGTAATTTATCGCCTGACTTGCTAATTAAATTGCGTCTTCAACCTAACACCAGGCAAAGCCAGCGTTCAAGCGAGGCGCCAAGCGGGAGACTTTGCTGCAGGCAAGAAGAGAAAGGGGGGGGGGGGGTGAAGGGAGGAGATAAAGGCATGCCTGGTAGCGAGGTCAAAGGGATGGAGAGGGAAAAGCAAAGGAGACGTAAAGCGGACTGAAACACATGCCCGCGCCACATAACATCATGACCCCCCATGTTGTAATGCCACGAGTAACAGACGACGTCGAAGGCGTTCGCATGCACATGTAAGCTCCAATTAGTTGAGCTGAATAAAAGAAGCACCACTGGGATGAGCTTTTAATTAAAGAAAAGTGTAACCCACTGAAACCTGCTCACTGAAAATTTCTTCTGTGCATTTGTACAGTCAGCATAAATATATTCTATAATTTATATGTTTAACTGAGCCGTGATGAAACAATTACATGTAACCCATGTGGCCATGAACTTCCAAAGATTCATGACCTCACTCTGCAGTTTTTCTTCGCTCTGCTGAATAATTCCCTTCACTCTTCTGGCTCCTGTTTTTGTATGAATTTGGAGGCACAGTGGTGTAATGGTTAGTCCTCTCACAATCCAAAGACATGCAGGTTAGGTTAACTGGCAAATCTAAATTGTCCTTAGTGTGTGAATGTGAGTGGTTGTTTGTCTTCTATGTGGCCCTGCGACTGACTGGCGACCCGTCCAGGGTGTAACCCCGCCTTCGCCCTAAAGAGAGCTGGGATAGGCTCCCTGTGACCCTGAGTGCAGGATACAGCAGGTTAGAAAATGGATGGATGGATGGATATTTCCCACAGACCAGACTGATGCAAAAAGAGGAGCGAGCATCAGACAGGCGTTCATCAGGCAGCCAGAAATGCGACTCGTAATGAATGCCAATGTCGCTGTGTTCAAATAAAAAACTGTTTTGTTTTTTTGCTTTTTTTTGTTAATGAGGTTGCCATAACAACTTGAAGTTAATGTGTGAGTTGTGTTTACAGTTTGTTCTTCCTCTTCTCCGCATGCCTAAAACATCAGTTCACACATTTTTTAACGCTGCATATTTGCAAGAAACAATTAAGCAACATATGAGAGGTTTCGAAGAGAAACTAAAATTTTTTTTGTTTGTTTGCTTTTTGTGTCAAGGAAGATATTTGAATCGAGTTTAAATCCTGGTACCTGTAAAGAAAGGCAAACAAGTTAGGCTTGTGTGTCAGTCAGCTGTATGCTAACTTGACTGTAAAAGATCAAGCATATCACCTGCCTGAAAGCTGCTGTTTGAGGTGCACACTGATGCTGAGCTTCATGAACTGCAAATGCACATTTATGTTTGCAGACCCACGTCCATGCCTGTGCGTTAGCTGTACATCAAGCAGAGTCACACGCATTTCGGCATGTTTGTGTGACCAGGTCGTGTGGTAAAAAGCCATGTCTTGCCGCCCTGTGTCCATCACATACATTAGAGGACATGTCGTGCTATTCCCCGGAGCCACAAGTATGTTTGCCTTTGCTGCAGGAGTACAAATGCATATAGCACTGCAAAGTGCAGATACATGTATGATAAGAAAAACACAGCTGGTGACCTTGCCAATATCCTATAACCAACCTGTCCATCAACGTCCCCTGAGGGAGTGGAGCGGGTGAGGACAGCCACAGGTTACAGCACACTTGTTTGCACAGCTGCATATCGGAGCTGTCACAATTCTCTGGATGCAATCGCGTACCCTCATGCAGCAAAATATACCAATGTAATGTTTTCTGTTCAATAGAATAGACAAATGTACACCAGTGCAAAATGTATTATGAATGTAATCATGTCTTTGATCCAACATGACATCCGTGACTGGAATTTGTCACAGCCACAATGAGCAGCTTGTTGCTGCACACGCAAGTGAAATCTTTCTCCAAGAATGTCATGAATTTATTCAACTAAAACTGTTTCACGCTAGTCCATTTTCAGAGAGATGCTGCCTGTATAATTAGGCTGAAATACAATTATCGAAGGTAGCAGTGAATTCTGTATTACAGTGGTATTATGTCTTACTTTTGTCCAGCTCATATTCCTTTTTATGAAAAGACTCAAACAAAAGCACAGACAAGCCTTTTGTCAGTTCTTCAATTATGTTTCAGTCTAAAAAGAACACAGAGAGTTCCCCTCATTTAAATTCCATGCGTTCAGCTTATCATGTTTTTCAAAGAACATTGTACAACATTATACAGATGGAGTGTTTTTCTGCTGCCTCTAATCGGGTTTGAATTCATTCGGGAGTCATGGTCTACACAGCAGAGATTAAAAGATATAAACTTTATTTTAATTTCAGACTTTTAAGCAATAAAAATAAAAGCAAATAAAAGTTTACTTTGTTGATGACCCTCTGGTGTAAGCGTCAAACAGTTTTGGCTTTATCACTTTGATTTCATCATCTAGATGGGCCCCATTTTAAATGGTAACAGCATTTTTTTCCAGCTTGGAAATCAACTTTTTATCGATTGTATTTGAGCAAAGTAATAACCCTCTTCAGGGTTTATGAGTAGTAAGTGATTTTTATTCCCTGGACTGCACATATTTGACTGTTCTTTTTTTTAAATTCATATTTAGAAGAACAATGACCATAATTTCTGAAATCAATCAAGAATGAGTTACTGTGTAGTTGTCTTGCAAGGAAAGTTTGCTGCTGTAAAACTCCTTGCCGCCGTCGGTCCGCCGACTAAAAGTCACTGCAGGTAGGAAAATAACAGCCGCCCCAGAGAACAGGGTGCCTATTTTTCAACTTTATTGTATGTAGAATTGTTTATGTGTAATTTATACATTTTAATTATAACTTAAGTTGTTTACAGTTGTTTACTCACACATTTAGCTTTGGTCCATTGGGAAAATTCTCATCTTCTTTTGCCATTTTTAAACTCTTCAATAAATATTTTTTATAACTTAAACTACAGCTATAATGTTTTTATAGTAACTCTCAATCTGTAATCACTAAAAAAAATTGGTAAAATTTAACACTGTTAGTCCCCATTGGCTGCAAGTCCTGGCAGTGCAAAAGTTTATTGTCAAGTAAAATCTGCTGCCTGGTGCTCAATATGATGTTTAGCGTTAGAAATTTAAGAATCAGTGTTGCCAGTACCTGGTTGACACACTAAATGCTCATAAGTTGCTCGCTTGCTGCTTGATGTAACTTCTGGGCTTTTTAGACGTGGTTCAGATGAAGATGCATCACACATTTGTGTTTTTAATTATAATATTGTACACATTGAATAGGAAAGGAAGAAATGTAGGGGTTCATCGGGCCCAGCCCAAATTTCCCCAGTGCTTACCCAGCAAGATAAATACATACATTTTAAATATACACAGTCAGGTTTTTGCATCAAAAGATACAGTGTGCTTTACATACTTTATTTTTCGGTGCATGTTTTCTCTCTTTTCACCATACCCTCGTTGGGAAAAAAGGCAAATTAAGTGCTGTATAAACACTCCACATCAGGCTCATGACCATCCTCCATAAAGTCAATACGGCATGCAAGAGAATTGAGTGCATTCATCAGCACTCACTGTTATCGCCCCGTGGTTCATTCAGTAAGATTTTTTTACTTATTGATTTTCTTTTGTCCATTATCTGCCAGGCGGTGCAACGAAAATGATAAACGTGACATGGTTGGGAAGAGGCGCTGTCATTGTGTATGAATTTAGATAAGACATTTAAAGCTCGTTGCGGTGGCGTCATATATCAAGTTATTATCCATTGTCACCTCCTCTCCCCTCTTTAGCCATTTACAAAGTGCAGTCTCATCGCTTTGGAGCCGCCGTTTCAAATCTGGGTTACCTCACATTAAAGGTCTCATCTGGTTTATTTAATCCGCCTCTATTGTGTGTTCTGTGAAAGTATGTGCCGCAGAAGATATGCAAATTTATCACATTTTAAAGTCGATTTGGGGACTGAGCAGCAGTAATTGTTTTCATAAAAGTGATGTGCAGAAATGATCTCAGTGTTAATGAACAGGGCTGTAAGAAAACTGCAAGAATTATCTTCAGATCCACAGACATATGTCTCTTCAGATGTCATCTGCTTATATATTTAAAGACACATATCTTCTTTATTTTGACAAAATACCAATTACATTTTCCTAATTCTTTGAAATGCCTCTGAATTGTGAGAAGCCTCTGCTTTTGTTTCTCAGAACTGCTGTAAATATAACTCTTCTTTTGTGG
Source organism: Amniataba percoides (assembly GCA_037176925.1). Classification (NCBI taxonomy): domain Eukaryota; kingdom Metazoa; phylum Chordata; class Actinopteri; order Centrarchiformes; family Terapontidae; genus Amniataba; species Amniataba percoides. Next base: position 4,330,335 of record JBAJHX010000081.1, on the reverse strand, counting down.
CGTGAACTTTTGCTCCTGTTCCAAATGCTAATTTTATTCCAGTGGTGATTAGCAGGGCGTCTTCCTTTAGCAAAGATTCAGATTTTTCTGCATCCATCGTGTATGAAACACACATAAAACGAGACACTAGGAGAGATGTAAAATATGATAATTCATCATACGGGGCGGTGAATCACAATGAATTTACATTTTAATCAGTAACATCTTCATAACATTAAAGGTCAAATAACAGCAGGTGGGTGTGGAGGCACAGTGGAGAGAAAAGTGGTTTGTGCACATAAGATTTGTGGAGGGTTTGCATGCAGGGAGGAGGGAGGAGCACCTACAGGAACATCGGCCAGAAGATCTTGGACGACACAGGGGCAGATCCAGAGTGGCAGATTCCCATAAGAGTTAAAGACATTATGTAATCAAGTAAGTTAATTCACATGCAAGTAAAATGTCGTTGTCCCGTTGTATGAAGGGAAACGTTTTCCGCCATTTGTTCATGAAGACCAGAGCAGGTGAACAGAAAGAGGTACAAAACCTTTCTGTTGAATAAGGAATCAGGGGATGATGATAATGATGGTTTTTAGATATTGCAGCTTTACTGATTGTGGTCGTGATTACATATAATACTTTTTTGGGGGGCGTTATTTTTTTCTCCCACAGGTAGTTTCACTGATGAGCTTCAACCAGAGAAGAGGCACTTATCACTGAAATCACCTGGTACAGTGTTTGATTGTACGAAATCTTGCACATTGCTCCTGTGTGGCAGGCGGCTGCACATCCCTTCTCTGGTCACAGCTTTTTTTTTTGGGGGGGGGGCGGGGGAGCGAGATGAGAAAACTTCTCCTTCTGTGTTTCCCCAGCGATCCACCTCAATCCCATTCTTACGTTCAGCATCATGCCCCTTTGATTCTTCAGGTTTGCTGCTTAAGACTAATTAGCCTTTTTTGCATAGCAACAAGGTGATGCAACAGTCCTTGGGCCCTTTGAGCTCTCGTGTCCGACATTAGTAGTGCTCACAGCTGCGCTTCATATTTGTGCATAAGAAGTGAGAGACACTTGAGCTTCCCAGCGTCCTGCCAGACTTGGCGTCACGCATTCATCCGTAACCGCTTATGCCGACGAGGTCATTAACTAAGCTAATGAATGCGTCACTTAGCACATGTTGACATACTGTTTTCAAACAGTGCAGGTTGGTATTAATATTAACTACCTATCTTAAAGTGGGAGGACGTGAAGGAGCCGGAGCACATTCATTCTCATTAATATCCTAATGTATGCAGCGAGATGCAAAAAAATCAAAGACAGTCACCTCCTCTATAGGGGAAGGCTGTGGTGGAAGTAAGACCTTTAGCACCTTTGATCTTCTCAGGAATGTACTTGTGTGTCCAGTGTTACAATTGTCGTGTTATATCTGCAGGAAAAAAAATCTTAATTTTGCCTTTATGCTCAACATACGGTGAGATAACCTCCAATGAGTCTGTTCTTTGGGTGAAAAGGGAAGGTGCAAAGTTAAATTTCTATTTATCATCATTGAACATTAAGTATCTCCATGTTGTCCTAACCCTGCATACGTCTTCATTCCACGGTGCAGAGAGAAACAAAGAGTCACACACCCTCTCCGTCTTTATAGGAAAAGGTTTTCATACCCCACAGGGGGCAGTGAAGCCAGGAGCAATGGACGCCTCATGCGAGTTCCCACATTGTTTCTAGTGTTCTGCGTAGATGCAAGGGAAGGCGTTTGTTTGTGTAAAACACTTCCACCTGGGGATGATTCAAAGTGCTTTTCTACAATAAAAATACAGTAAAAAATGTCAGGGTAATCAATTTAAATTGAATAAAATTAGATTAAATAAAATACAAATGAACAGCTGACAGACCAAAAGCAGAGTTATAGTGCAGTTAAGGTGCAGTACAATATTAAGTTTTATGTTGGCTTAAATTCAGTTGAGGAAACAAAAGTGCAGTGAATTAGAAACCAAAGTGGGTTGTACAATCTTTCCACTTTTGGTCACAAGCGCCAAATTCAATGGAAACATCTAATGTGCAAATAATATGCCTGTTGCTGCCACTAAACATACAACTGAAGATGAAATTTGTTCTTTGCCACTTTGCCTCTACATCTTCGCTTTTTAGTTGATTTTTTTTTTTCTTTTTATGGTTGAGCATTAGTGACCACAGAAGACCGAATACACTCGTGGCAGCTTAAATCATAATTTCACTTTTAAAACAGTGACGTTTGACAGTGTATGCGCCCGGTTCATGCAGTAAGTGACACTTAATTAGTCAGGAGCATCATTTTTAGACAGACAGTCCACTGCTTCTCTAACTATCTTGCTATCTATTGTCACCCTCCTGACACATCACGGGACAGACATCACCACCCTCGACCTCCCAAGGCGTGAGGAGGGCTCGGTGCAGACAGAGTGGGTGTCACAGCGTTGACACTTTACAGGCCACACCAGCAGACTGGCAAGGACGTATGACGGACCCACAGAGGGGCAGCGGCTGGAAACCTTTCCCCCATGCTAAGCTTCTCAGGCTGCAACCAGGTGGAGACTCAGAGGAGGAGACTCAGTTTCGGAGCTGATTAAAGCTGGCTTACTGTTTCCTCAGCTTTGTTTGCTACGCTGCTGCCCACAATGCAGCAACCGCTAATACTGAATGGCAAAAAATTAATTAAAAACTCAAATAAATAAATAAGGTAAAAAAAAAACGAGCCAGACATGCTCCTGCTGGGAGTTGAACAGTCGGCCTGCATCATTTCTGTGTTCCAAGTCAGCCAATTAGTGACAAACATGATTCTACAGGCAATGCTACCTCTCATTAATTCATGACCACCGGAGAGTGTGAGACGGCTGCTGGTCAAGATTATCATATTATTGACAGATGCTTTTTTTTCTGTTCACTTCAACTAAAATCGTCAAATTACCATGGCTAATTTGTGTACCTGTCGCTGTAATTGTCAACAAATCCTTGTGGGAAGGAAGAAATATAGCCTTATATACCCTATTAAAAAACAGCTTCTAAATAAAGCAGGTAAATAGTTAAACAGTGCAGCTTCAATTGAGCTTAGAACAGAAAATATATGAATATACCAGCCATTAATATCAAATCTGAGGTCTGCATCCTGTGGACTCGTTATTGTGCATTGATATTCAGCTTAATGGTGAATTACATCGTAGAAAAGCCAAAGATGTTTTTTCCTCTGAATGCACACACAGCATTGTGTGTCTGCATTGACTGAGAGCTGCTCTGTTTTTTTAACCACAAGGAAAGACTCTTTTTCTTGTTGTCATTACCGTTAGACCGCTTACAGACACAACAAGTGGCTCCTCGTTCAGGTGAAGGTTGTGTGAATGTGGATGAAACAAAAGAGGGAACATTTTACGAAGAAATAAACATCACAGTTCTGTCAGTTCAGCTGTGCAGCCAAAAAACTGTTCTTTCAGAAATCTGAAGATATCATATGTCAGGCTGCATTTTTGGTAATTATCTATAAAAAATACCCAAAAGACACTTTAAACATTTAACCTTTTATTGAATGACGAGGTCATAAAAACTGTGTGTATACTTCATGTGGCACTGTCAGGAAATGTTAAATTAGAACTTTAAACTGCTTACAGGGAAAACAGAGTGAATATTGAACATTACCTCTTCTGCCACTATATGGCAACACCTTTCACCAATCATACTTAAGCGTTATTTTTGCACTTACTAAGGGTTTTTCCTTAAGTCTAAATTCTTGCTTGTCTTGTACATTGCTTTGGACAAAAGCGTCTGCCAAATGAAATTGTAGAATTGTAGAAATGTTATGGCTTTGTATCACAGTCGGTATGTTGATGACACTGTTAGGTTTGCTATTTCCTGGAAAAACATTTCTTACGTACACAGAAATTGATCTGACTGTCTGCAAGATATAGAAAAACAGAGAAGCATTCTGCACTAAATGTCCTAATTTTATTTCTGTCTTCATTGTTCAAACTCCGGATGGAGCCAACCTGCATGTAATGAGCCTGAGAATTGGGTTGGATTAACTCTGCGTAATTGCGGTGAGATTGCAATCAAAGTTTCAATTAGACTGCAGCCAGAGTCAGGTTACTCCCGCCTGGGTGTTGATTTGCCATCAGTTAATTTGGAATTAGAGTATTAGTCTTACTACTCTGCATCTCTCAGGTTAGGGGAGGTTTTTTGGGGATGGGAGCTTCTTTATTAATCCTGCGTGCTCTGTCCACACAAGGACAGTAATGTGTTGCCGGGCGCTCTGTTTGGACAGACCATATTAGCCTGCACTGAAAGGGATGGTTTCTACAAGCAGAGTTTGTGTACTTTTTCCTCAAATTAATCAAATAATTCATCAATGCATGGGGGAACGCTCTGTGCAATATGAGGATCTGAGCGTTTGCAGGACTTGATTGCACCCCAGGGTTGCAAACACTGTAAGTATCGCAGTCAATGAGTTGTGTGCATGTGGGTTACAGAGAGAGGAGAGGACACTGAAAACACGAGGTAACGGCGGCATTGAATGTTGTTGCAACTGCTACACAGGCATGAAGGGGCAGCCTGTAAATCCCCCCCCAAAAAAAGGTTTGAAAGCTCGCCAGCTCTGCCCCAAGCACCATTTTGTCTGAGTGACCCACAAAAGTCCAACGCAGATGAAAGATTTCCTCATCTCGTTCCTTTAAATACTTCTTACACGCTCCGATGAGTAACCTACTTCTGTGTCTGATAAATAAAGCTCAAAGTTTCTCAAGGGAGGGTGTTCAAAGACATTTAATAGATGTAATACGCAAAATTAACAGAAGGAGGAGGCATCACCCTGAAAGTCATTTGAAACAGAAGAAATGAAGTAAACTGAGTAAAGACAGGACACAGAATTGAACTGTGTAGAGCAGTTTGCCAGAAGAGATTATGGAGATTAAATTAATTTCATGAATGGAAGAATTCGATTTTATAACACTGCTGGTTCTAGTATGTCATAATCATTCATCACCAATTTATTGAATGTTATCTGTTTGCCATATAATTTCAAATTTAAAATATATTTGGCAGTTCTGTTTGTTTTAAAACATAACTTTTAAAAAATGCTAAATGGAAAATGTACACATTCCTGAACAATCTCTACTTTTATTCCTTTCAAATAACACCCATATTGCACCTATTGTCTTCATATTTGTCTATTTATTTACATGTTATATATCATTGTCTGTTCATATTAAATGCATGCTTTTGGCTTGCAGTACTTGCTTTCACGCTTTTTATCATATATATTTTTTTGGTATGCTAATAAACTATTTTTGGACCAACATAACAAGACAAATTCTTTATATGTGAAAATCTACTTGGCAATAAACCATATTCACACTGTGAATATTAAATCACACTGGCAGACATGAACTTGTGCGCCAGCCAGAAATCTCCAGGACCTCGCATATGAAATACTTTTTACTAATTCAAGGTTATAGCCAGGCAGAGGAAAGATATCATATACGTGTGGATACTGGTTGAGGGAGGGGGAAAAAGAGAAAATCAATATCAAACTGTCAAATCTGAAGGGAAAAGCATAGTTTGGAGGGAAATAATCAAACTGTGGCAACAACATTGGTACAGAGAGGCATGAAGAAGACACTAAAGCAAAGCAAAGACTAAAAGTAAGAAATAGTGGATCCGACAGAAAAAAACAAGTTATCATGATTGGAATAAGAATTGGCCACAGAAACCTGAATAACACAGTATTTATCACAGAAAAACATGCAGATTGTATGGTCTGATTACATGGAGAGGAAGGAGATGATCACAAGGCTGCAGAGATCACAGGATGGTGTCTCGTCCAGAGGTCACGATGATGGAAAGGGGTCCTACGTACACAGCTCATAGTCCTCCTGCTTGCAGCCTTCTTTGCAATCATTATATCTGTCATTAGCATGTGGCACTGTGGTGTTATTGTGGGTTTTTTTGTAAAATCCACATTTATTGCACGCCTGTCCTGTCTGTCTGAGACAGGGATCCCTCCTCAGTTGCTGCTCCTGATGTTTTTTTTCCCCCAGTTTTGATTTTGGGGAGTTTTTCCTCATCCAAATTGAAGGGCTAAAATGACAGAGGGTGTTGATGTTGTACAACTGATAAAGCCCCCTGAATGAAAAAGCACGTTTGGGTCTCAAAAAGCAACGAGATTGAAGATTTTTGAGACAACAACAATGAGCGAGCCAGTAGGTGGCAGTAATGCATCCAAGAGAATGGAAACTGCAGTAAAAAACAACGAAGAAGAAAAAACGAGTTGCATGCTGGTCTATGTGGTCTGAGTCTGTACAGCGGCTGCTGTATTGTTTTGATTAGGAAAATCACTCGGACAGCTCACAGCTGCGGGTTATCTTATCAAAGGTTAGTCCCCTCTGGCATGCTTTACTCTCTATGTATTTAATATGTAATGTAAAGACGTGTCAGACAGCAAAATAGTCAAATAAAAAGTCAAATAAAGCAGAAGGTTAGCCGCCCGTCAGCTTGCTAATAGCATGCTAGCTGGCTAGCTGTTAGCTCAGGAGCTCACAGTGCCTGTGCCAAACCTTTTGTTTCTTAATATTTTTATTATCCATTTAAAATATATATTTTTAAGGTTTAATTGGTCGTGTGTGGATGTGAGGTAGGCAATGGTTGTGTAATAAAAGCTCAGTAGGTGTTGAAACCATTTTGAGGTGCAGCAGCTGCTAACACGAACCGAGGCCAGCTGGATCCAGTTTGTATGAGCAGAGATGGTTTATTTCAACATCTGAGGTGAAAATCACACATGAAATCAAACCTCATTTTACGGTGCACGTTGGCCTTTTAAAATGAAGACACTTCCCAACCTTGCTGATTGTTATGTGCCAAATATCAACGTTATTAATACCAATTACCAGTCAGTCTCTTTATTTAGTGTGGAATACAGGAATAACCCTGCCTCAAGTCTCTGTAGGGCCTCGTACAGAGGTTATCCAATTCATAGTTTGGTTTGATAATGTGATAAAAGATAAAATAAGTTGAAATAAGATCATCCCTTATTATTATAAGGGATGGTGGAAGAGCAGGAGGCGTAAGTAAGAAAGAGCTAGATGAAAGATCAGTATACAACCTCAGAGGTGGGAATTTCAATCTTTGATACAAACAGAGAAAAATAAAACATTAAAATAAATAAATATGATTAAGAGAGTGGGCATAATAAAACACAATTGTAAAAAAAAAAAAAAAACTTACTGTAGTTTACACATTTGTTATTGTGCAGCAGTTACACACTCTTTGAATATGTAAAGCTGATAATTAAGAAATTAAAAAAGGTCAACATCGCACATTATTATTCTATACTTCTGTACTTGTACATGCAATTTATTTTAATCACGCATTATATGTTTTCATCCAGCAGAGGGCCTCGCAGTGTAGCTTTTATCTGTCAGGGTTGGAGAGCAGTGATATGCAGTGAGAGCAGCCAAACATCAGCCCTATCTGAATCTTTCTTTTTTCTCAGGTTTGCTTACCGGTAAATGAGCTCCACAGAACAGGTGATATTTGAGGGGGGGCGCATCTTGTTCAGCAGTGATCCCCAAAGATGGACGATCACAGGCGTGACTGAAAACTGAGCTCAGACATGGCAGAAATGTTTGACTAAAGATGTCTTACCTTTCTGCTGTATGGGTGACTCATTGTTTTCCCAAAAGGCCTGGCTAATTCCTTTGTGACTTTTCCCACAGTATTTAGTAGCAGGGAGGGAGGTGGGGGACAGAAACCACATCCAGGATATAGAGGCTCACTTCCCATGTCGTGATTCAGAGGAGGTCAAAGGTTAAAACACAAGGATATGGTCCCTGTTCTCAGAGCAGATCTTGGGCTTTTTGCCTGCAAGTAATCTGAATCCATCTGTTTTTTTGTTTGTTTTTTTAAGTGAAGTTTATTTACCCCCTTTTACCAGAAATGGTCTCATGTTTTATCGCTGGCTTGAAGAGTCTATTTAAAACCAGGATTTAACATGAATCAACAGTTTTCAAAGCCTCTTTAAAGCCTAGTGAGACCAGAGGCTCAGATCTTTCTTTCTTTCATAGAGGTCTTTAGCATGTTGGCGCTCTCTTATCTGTAATTATGAGGCAGCGCCGCAATGCCACTTCCTCCTGTTGAAAATGGGCGACATTAGCGTCAGAGGAGTGGGGTTGATGTTTTCTTTTTCTTTTTTTTTTTTATTCGCTTGCTCAATAATGATTGATAGCAGCAAGACATTTCTATTAGAGGAAATGTGGCTGGCCAAGAGGAGGTAGGGAGCCAAGTCTGGGAGGAGTTTGGACAAAAAAGCAGAAGAGGCGATGCCGCCGCTGAAGGAACAGTCTGCTCTCTATTTCCTGGCAGGACAGCATCCCCGGTGACAATGCTCCACGCCTCAGTGCAGCCCTGTCTCAAAATGCTTTATCCGCCTCCACAGGACGTTAATTTGTGTCCCTACTGTTTTTTTGTTTGTTTTTTTTTTCCTACAGGCTGCACCAGTCTTAAATAATCTCTCACATTCCCAGATCATATTAATACTATTAAGGTGTTTAGCTCCTATACTGATACTTTAATATCTCTCACTGTTTCCATCTGGATCTCCTTTGTAGTTACAGAAATCATGGATGAGCAGACAGGCTCTCCTGGAACCAACACCGAGAACAACGGGCAGAGAAATGGTGATGAAGTAAGTGCTGAACACACGAATATCAAACAACATATTTTCTGTTTTTCTCCTGCTTTTGGCCCGCTAGTGTTTATCATTTGGGACTGCAACCCAAAACATATCCAATTTTCTTTTTTCTTCTTTGCAGAAGCCACGACGTGGCAGCTGGACCAAGGGGAGGAAGAGGAAGAAGCCGATGAAGGACAGCAATGCACCCAAGGCGCCCCTGACAGGCTACGTTCGCTTCATGAACGACAGACGGGAGCAGCTACGGGCCGAGCGTCCAGACGTGCCCTTTCCAGAGATTACAAGGATGCTGGGCAACGAGTGGAGCAAGCTGCCCCCCGAGGAGAAGCAGGTCAGTGAAGAAGTTCCAGACAGAACTACACATCAAGCTTACGACAGTGATGAAGTATTTTCTTTCTTTAATATGTTCTCTAACCTGCAAGATGCTGCAATTGTTGAGGAAGGAATCATAAAGAGTGGTGCAGCAATAGTGAATAAGAACAACAGAGGCATGAGTGGCAATCAGTAAAACCTGTTTAGATTTTTGATTAACAAGGTGGTGGATTTTTAATTGTCATTACGTTTGACTATAAGGTAATTGCACAAATGTATTTGCATCTTCGGGGTATCCTCAGAAACACACAAAAGAAGTAAAGAAGCCTGTAGAGTCAGTGGTGCAAAGCTGACAAGACTGATTTAAACATGTCTGAGTTTCCTTTTACAGACAGTATTGTCATAGTTTGATAGCATTTTGTACTGTGTCCTAGATGTGCCCTAAACTGTGACACAGCAGACAGAGATTACAAAGGATCGAGTTTCTGTCTCGTCGTAATAGAAACATCATTACAGTCATGTTCAGGCGGATTCTGTCATTCCATTGCAAAGACATCTGAGCACATTTCAAAATATGGCAGAACATGGATTAACAGAAGCAACCGTTTCTTTTGTTAGTTTTACTCTGCATTTCACATGATCCAGCAAAAAGCACCTCAAAGTATCGATGTTATTCAAAGTTCGAACTTCGAAGTATGAACAGGTTTTGGTTTTAAATCTAAAGGTAAGATAGAGCCTCAATAGCTTTGTGCTGGTTTGTACTGTGGTGCAAATCAGCTCAAAGCTGAGTCAGGTATGTCTGTATCCTGGGACAGGATCTTTGCATGAAAATGGTTTATTTTTGTTTCCTTTAATGCCTAATTAAATTTTTTACAAGATGCATTTTTTGTCACAAGCCTCATGTGAATGCTGGTTATTAATTCAGGAAATTAGTGATTTTTGTCTTTTGAAAGGAACCAATCCTGATTAGGAATAATTACTCCCATGCATCATGCCATCTCACCCACAATCCTCTTTCATCCTGCTTTTACCAAATCTCACTTTTCCTCTGCCTCTCACCCTTGTGTCTTCTCTCTGTAGCGATACCTGGATGAAGCCGAGCGAGATAAGGAACGCTACATGCGAGAGCTGGAGAAGTACCAGAAGACAGAGGCCTACAAACATTTCACCAGGAAGGTTCAGGAGAAGCAGAAGGGCAAGCGCCACAGGGGAGGTGAGATCTGCTCAGAGAAGCAGCAGTATGACAAGTTGGCATCAACCACTGGCACTAGCTAGCCTGGGAATTAGCCCACCATCATTTTGAGGTACTACTGTTTCAAAAGTAGTCACTTCATATGTCTGGTGACATTTGGATGAACTGGGTGTTGCCTTTTGTGTGGTCTGTTTTTTTTCTTAAAATCAGCACCCTGAAATAAGTACATGTGAAGTAATGGATGTTTTAAATTTCTGGACTGGCTAGAAAATAATTGGGATTGACAGTAAAGATGCTCATAAGCAAGTCACCAAACCACTAAATGATCTAGCAGGGCTGCTTTGTGGCTCAAAGTAGAAACTCCCGTAGATGCTCACGTGTGGCTGGTTGTACTTGAAACAGCAGATCAGTCTGAGAAACGAACCAAAAACTTTACATGCTGACAATGCCATAAACACTGACAAGCATAGGAAATCATTTCCCACATAAGCCTCTCACCCTAAAAGTGTGCAGTGTAGGAACTCCAAACTCATTATTTGCTTTGCCCAGTGGAAATGTGGCATGGGAATACTGTTCAAGTTTGTAATAGAAGTTCAAGTTATAAGTTGGAGGCGGCGAACACACACACACAACACATGGTCTGCATCATCTGTTCATGTTTTGTTGCTTTAGATAAATCTCAGTTTGAATATAAAAATGTTGATGACATAAACAGCTCTGCCTTGGCCAAATAATGGAGAAAAGTCAAACTGCCTGAGTTGACGCGCTGCCTCGTTTCTGTTGATTCGCAATATAAAATGATTTTTTTTTTTTGGGATTACTTTGATTCATTTTGTCAGTTCATGATGTAGTGAAGGCATACTGGGGGGAAACATGAACCATCCGCTGTCCTCTCTCTTTATTCTTTCCTTCCTTTCCAGATGTCGGGCACCAGGTAGCCAACGAGGCCCTTCACGAGGTCAGTAAATCTTTCACTGCACCCCATCACACTCACAGTCACTTTCCTGAAGAAGTAAAGTCAGTTAATGAAGTGATGAAATCCTCCTCTAACTATCAAAACATGATTGTACTCCCTCAATAATTCATGTCCAACCAGGGGAAGCTCGAGGTTTTGTCACAATGACTTGAATGCCTGTTCAGAGACAAACCACCTACTCATTTAGCCGCAGGATGTCACATGAAGAAGGAAACAGTGGAAGACACCAACAGATCGTACAGTGAGCATTCGTTTTAAGCAGCATTGTCGCTGTAGAAGCTGTTATAAACTGTCAGAGCAGCACGTCTTTGTGTTCAGCAGAATAAATGAATAAGTGAAAGTTAAGTAATTTGCAGATCTCAATGTGCGTGAGAGTGGTACTAAGAAAAGATCATTTGTGGCATTGCTGAGTGAATCCCATTTTCGTTTCCGTTGTTTCATTGATGAGAATAATATGTGTCTTTAACATTTACGCAGAGACACACAAAGTCCCTGCTGTCTTTAAAGAGCTGTGGCACAAATACAAACACACTCACAGTGTTGTAGCAGGAATAAAGCAACATGTTCTGAATACACAATATAACCTCAATATATCTATGAAAACATTTAAAGAAGCATAGAAATGGGTTTAGACTTTAGAATTCAATTCTGATTTATAAAATCAACAAGTGAACCTTTTGAAAAGGTGTCACTAAATTAATTATGAGTTTTTATAATCGTGGTCAGAGTGTGTGTTTGCTTTTTTTCTACCCAGGGACTTAAATCAGTTGTATTTGCCCTCCTCTTGCTCTCCACATTAAGTGTTCATTGTTTCGTCACTAAAGCCGGGTTAATCCTCTTTGGTGTCGTGTTTGTATTCACGATCCAAACACTTGGCCTCTGCTAAGTACGTAATTCATTTTTATTAAGTTCTGCATGTAATTAGGAAGTTTCCTTTGTAAGTCTTATGGCATACTGCTAAAGCGCTATTGCCAAGGTGACTTTATTGGAATCAGCATTCCTATGGGAATATCAGTGTTTCCCCTTCTAGATTTCAAAGGACACAGGATTCAGCATAAATTTCATTATACTGCGAAAGGATGGAGGAAGGATGATGCATTCTTCCAGCAAGAGGAATACACAAGTAGAACCTGCACTGTATCTCCTGCTGCTACTGTGCAACACATTTTTATTGCAAATTTATTCCAAAGCATTTCAGGGCCTTTGATGTCTTAGCAGCTCTGCTGATGAAATTACTTCTCCGTCCTCATTTCTTAAACTGTATCGCTGTATTTCCCCAGTGGCCAGGTATGAAATCAATTACCCACCCACCTACAGCCCAGTGAGATAAATGGCCACCTCTCTCTGTCAAGTCTGTGAGGCCAAATGTTTCCATTGTCGAGTTCATCTTCTCCTCTCTCTCTGTCTCTGCCTGTCAATAGAAGGACGCAGAGGGGAAGGACAGAACCGTGTTCGACATACCGATCTTCACAGAGGAGTTTCTCAACCACAGCAAAGGTAAAGTTTGAGATCACAGCTGACTGTCTCGATGAGGAATACTTTGGACTTGGTGTCCAGTGACTTTTTATAAACCTCCATTTGTCTAAGTGTTTCTAAACAAGTTCCTCTGCTACCTAAAGAGAACTTTGTTTTATAGTGCTCCATCGTCCCAGAATAGTTCCACACTCCTCCGAACTCGGCGAGGCCCTCGCTTTACAATGAACACACCTCTTTGAGCAAATAAAAAATTGATGACGACACTAACAGCTGCATCTCGCTGTGTCATCTCTCCTCTGAATATCATTGTTTCCATCTCTCCGTGTGTCTGCGTGTTCCCCAACAGCACGTGAAGCTGAGATGCGGCAGCTGCGCAAGACCAACATGGAGTATGAGGAGCGCAACGCTGCGCTGCAGAAACACGTGGAGAGCATGCGTGGGGCTGTCGAGAGGCTGGAGGGAGACGTGATGCAAGAGAGGGGGCGCAACGGGCTCCTCCATCAACACCTGGAGACCCTGCGCCAGGCACTCACCTCCAGCTTCTCCTCTGTACCTCTGCCAGGTAATTTCAGTGGTAGTTGCAGGTGAAAAACACATTCCTGATGAGATGTGAATAATCTTATTCTTGGGACAGAATTATTATATATTTCACTCTTTTGTCTGGACAAAATTCAGGCAAATGACTCAACACTGTCCCCTAAATTATTAAATTGGCATATCTCCTGCCTCCTAAATGTATCAGATATGTGCTGAGTTCCTGTTTCATCTATTACAGTAGTGTAGACTTGGATCATAGTTTTACGAAATCAAAATGAAGTACACTCCTTTTTTAATCAGCATTATTCTGTTGTGTGTGGAAAAACTAAAATTGCTTTGCACTTGTGCAGTGTAGTGTGGTTTAAAATAGCTGATATTGATCAATGCACACTTTAAATTGGTATTGACTTGATATCCCAAACCAGCAATTCATCCCCAGACACAAATACTGTAGTCAGCTATTAATTGCAGAGTTGCAGATTAAAGTGGTGAGACATAAATAATAATAATGATGTAGGTGTGTTCAGACACCCACTGTGTATTTACTGTGCTTTGAACTCTGACGTCTCTCCTCCTGGAGAGATACATACTTAAACAGATTGTACAGTAGAACCACCTGCTGTTCTTTTAGAGACGGTCTCTGTGAGAGGCTGTGAACCCTTCTTAATTTGAACCTGTTCATTATTTAAATTTAAAGAACGCAGTCCTCCTTTGTTCATACTTGTTTTATGCACATTCAGAGCCCGTGCTCCACTCACACCCACAGGTTTTTCTCTTGCAACTATTCTCCACACCTATTTGAATTTCTTGCTCACACAGCAGAGATGCAGAATCTGCAAACAGTACAAATTGACACAACACTGCTGGAATTATTTCATAAGAGCCTGAAGATGAAAGCTGATTGCAAAATCCACTTAGACCTGGCCTCAGGGAAGCTCTGTGGCTCTTTGTGTTGAGGAGAAAGTTTGAATAAATTAACAACCATATCTTCAAAGCGTCTTCAGAGTTTTACCTGATATTATGTTTACCTGATATTATTGGCTCTGTTAATGAATGTGCAGTTTCCATGAATTAACTTGGGTTGAAAGGTTAAACAGAGCTGACAACTTGCCAGGTCTACTTTAACCCAGTATTATAGATTTATATTTCTAGATTTAATCTCTCACGGTCTTCATAGTTTTGACACAAATTTGAACTACAACAACTTAAATAAAAAAACAGAAACATCTGATGAAGCTGATAATTGCTTTTGCCTGCTGAGAGAAAGATTCTTTAATTCATTGACCTGAGTGACGTCCTGTAATGATGCTTGCAGCAAAAAACATCAATAATGAAAAGTAGTGACTGGTGTTGTGCTTTGATTATTCATATCCTGAGCAACCTTGTCACCTACTCATTTCTGCCCTCAGAGTTCAGGGGTCATGTCTTCACCCGCTGAGATGATGATGTCCTAAAACATCTTTGTAGACTGTACCGGCAGTAATTTGGGAAAAAACAACACTTCACAACATGTAATAACTTAATTAGAAATGAAATTTAAGATGGTATTTGCATCCTAACAGTGTCACCTTACTTGTTTTCGCTCTAGGTAGCGGAGAGACGCCCACTCTCGAAACCATCGATTCCTACATGAAGAGGCTCCACAGCATCATCGTCAGCAGCCCTCAAGAGCACGACAGTCTCATCAACACCGTGCGAGACGTGGTCAACCGTTTGGACAGGTGGGTCCTGCTTTATTTGGACGGAGAAGTTGTGATTACTTAAGCAAAGCTGCAACTAATTGTCTTGTTGCTACTGAAAAACTCTCTGACCAACACTTAATGAGTTAATTTCCATTCTCACCCTAAAAGTCCTTTTATTCAATCTCTTATTTGATAGGTTTTTTTCTCTCAGCTGTGACTGAATTATGAGTGTCATTTTCTTTCTGTCTTTTGCTCCAGATAATTGGACCAAGGCCATCTGTTTTGATGGATTGAGATTTGCAGTGACGTTCGGTCGACGCTGCTCCTTGCTGGTGAATCTTTTTGTCAATCTGTCATCCCAATGGATTTTACAACATCTTTTATTACTCTGCTAAGGTGATGTTGGTGAAGGTGATGTAGCGTCTCATATTTATTTATTATTTTTTACATACTTTTTAAACTTCTGTTCACATGATTAATATAGCTGTAGTTTGTTTTATACAATAATCCGATGAGGGGACATGCAGCAGTTTTTTGTCCCTCACTCTTCCTGTTGTGTCTTTACTGTCCATTTACGGCAAATGCTTCCACAAATGATATCAAAACCATCACCGCTCATCTTCTGATGAAAGAGAAATGTGTCAGTGAGTTTGTATTTACCACATCCAAGAGATATTGTCAAGCAGCCTTTCTTTTTGTTCATGCTTCGTCAAAGAAAAATCTGTGCCATTTTTTTGTATTTCCTGTGTGGAAAAGTGTTTGTGTTTTGAATAAATGTATTTACATCATGTGCATAGTGGGTTTGTTTGGATAGGATCACGACACGCTCTGAGTATGTTTTCACTGAAATGAAAATCAAAGTGACATACACGAGGTGCCGTTGCCCCAGATTTCTTATTTCGTCTTACTCAGAAAGTTTCTCTTCAAGTTAGCAGCGTTTACGTAACAGCCACTGTCAAAGTGTTAAAATGATCTCTCTTTGAAGCCGTGTCTAAAATTTGCTATATAAATATTAAAGCAGTGAGTTCAATTACTTGCCGAACTGAAAGCTGCATTTCAAGTTTTGCGATTTGTCACACTGGTGAGAACTTTTGACTTTTAGCAGCCCAGTTTTGAAGTCGATCTGTTCAGTCAAAATGAAGTATGCGGCTAATCTGCTGTAAGACGTCACCGTTTGGAATTGTGCTTGGTCAGGGCCTAAGCTTATTTCCTTGCAGTGAAAGTGGAGTCAGAAAGATTTGGATTTCCAAAGTTAACTGAGCCGCTCTGCTGTAATTTACTGGAATCTGGAGAAAGAGACACAAATTGCTTTGCGCTGTGTGGCTCATTCACGGCGCCTGAGCTTCACACAGCTTTTGGGAAAACAATAACCTACTGTATTGAGGATTTTCCCACTCAAAGCCTTGTTAGTTCAGAGCAGAAACATCTGAATGAGGAACTCCGTGAATGATGACTCTGTCAGAAATCATTTTTTCTAAATCAAATTTGTATTATCACACACTTGAAGTTTAAAATAACTTCTCCTCTTTGTCTGAGCAGGAGCAGGCCAGTTATCTTGAATGTGAACTACTAAGCTGCAAACATAGTACTTTTGTTTTTGACCTAATATTATGAGCCCTTCCTGTTTCCATTCACTGATGCCCTTTTCCTTTCTGCCAGCTGAGACTTCCCGTCCACAATGGCTGCATGTGTCACTGTGTTATATCCAACAATGTCCCTAACAGATGTTGTGTTCCCACAGGGGAGTGTGCAGGATTATACGGTGAACTAATTCTGCAATTCACTACTGCTGACTGCAGTCATATGTGCAGATGATGGCTGAAATCCACGTTGTTCTTACACACAAGTTGCAAAAGTGCGGTTCCTCAGAGCCGAGCTGCCATGTGATGCAGCGCAGAAAGGACTTCGACAATCTACAGGTCATTATGAAAGTAACATTTTACAACCTGGAAGCAGATCAAACACCAGGTTGTTTAGACAGTGATAGTTTATTGTCAAATGAGCAATAGATTGGCAGTTTGAAAACTGTCAATGTGTACTTCAACAACCGCACCATATGTGCGGTATTTCATCAGAACAATTAAAGCCTGATGATGATCATTTTTTGCCTGAGGGTGGCGCTACATGAAACACAAAGGGCTTACCAAAGTGACAAAAGATCACCGGAGGGGAACGTGAATGAGATTTCCTGATAATCCAGACAGTAGTTGAGATATTTCATTCAGGACCAGACATGTGGGAAATTTAATGGCAGTCCATCCTGTTGTTCAGATGTTTCCTGTGGACCAGAGTGGACGACAAACTGGCCCAATAATTTTAGTGGAGCTAAATAAATGCAAAAATCTAAAGAAATCCTGGCTGTCAGATGCGCTGTGGGACGTGAGCCACATCCATTGGTGTCGCCGTGACCACCGAGACCTTCGCTGTCTTATTAGAGTTGTTTACCTTTTAACTTCAGGGATCATCTTTCTCATGTTCACCGCTCACTGTGTGCAGTAGGCCCCAAAGCTCATTTGTATAATGAGCTTAGCTAGAGCCTTTTTTTTTTGCTTTGATGTTGGCCCAAAGCTGTAAAAAGGCAACTAGAAACGGGGGAAAACAGATGAATGGTGGAGAGAAATGGCTCATACCTTGCCTTTTGCATTTTACCTTCATTTTTAAGTCCAGATGTTGACCCATTTAGCCAACTCCAAGCAGCCAATCTGTTCTCTGCACAAAATCCCATAAATCTGTTTGAAGACACGACAGGACGGTTGGAACGGAGAAGAAGCTGCGATGCTCCAGCCCACATCTCTCTCCTTCGCCCTCTCCTTGCCATCACGCCCCGCTTTTTGTCCTCTCAAAGAAAAGACCCGCTGAAATAAAAACAGGCCCTTCCTCCCCCGGCGGGGCCGTGTCGGCATCCTTGCCCGGCTTCCTGCCCCGCAGAGTGGCGGGTCGACGTTCGGAGGGAGAAAGAGGAGCCAGCTCCAGCAGAGAGCCACAGATCCTGGACGAGGGGAGGGAGGGAGTGACTCAGAGCAGTGAGGATGAGTCAGGCGTCATGTGCTGAATTGGCAACTCAACAGTCTCGATGTCCTCAATGGTTTTCTGTTTGCACTGTTGTGGGCGAAATGAGCTACCTTTTGTTGGTGGTGCACAGGCAGGATTGCTCTGCCTTCATTATTTGGTCCAGAAAATATTTGCGGAAGTCCTTTTTTGACTATCTACGGCGACACACAACAGAGATTGATCTTTAAAACTTTTCTCTGATGGCCTCTTATTGAATCACTAAAGTATTTAGTTCAGCGAGTCACTGCTGAAGGCCTCCGTTGACCTCACTTTTCCGGGCGGGAGGGAACAATTTATGTGTGAAAATCAATTCAAACATTTCATCTACTTCTCTATTAGAGGCATTATCTATTATTCAACCCCCCCGTTCTTTTCAGCTAATTCATGTCCTGGAAGTCCCCCTCCACATGGGCTCAAAGGAGAAATAGAGGGTTCAGTGCAAGAGTTTTTTTTTATTTTTTTTATTTTTTTTTTTACGATTGTCTGTTGATTTTCCAAACAGGACATTTGGGTCAGACGTTAACAGTCAGCTGCGCGACAGCTTCCCTGCAGCTGGTGTTTTGGCTGTCTGCTGTGTGTGCTTAAAGATACTGAAGCAGGGCAGACTCTTTAACCTTTATCTTCTGGTACAGTGACACAGGTCTTCTATTTAAATGAACATTAAAATTGTGCAAAAAAAAGGGCAAAAATATCCTCAAATCTGTGTGATAGATATGATGTTTTTCAGATTTGCCCGGTATGTTAAGATTTTCTCCTATAAGGTCTTTTCAGTTACCATAATAGGGAGAAATAATGTTTAATTTTAGTCAAGATTCACTAACACTGTTCTTATTTTCAGCTCAGTTGCAGATGTGAGTCAGTTCAAAGTTTGCTGCGTCTGCTCCAGCCGACCCTGACTCACATGCCGCCCTGACTTTCTCTCTTAGATCTTTGGATCTCTGAGCTCCAACTAAGAAGCATATGCACAGTCTCTGCTGATAATATCATAAAAAAAAGTGGAGAATATTTTATGTGGTGTGTGTGTGTGTGTGTGTGTGTGTGTGTGTGTGTGTGTGTTTGTGTGTGTGACCCACTTTGAAACATCAGTTGCAGCGGCTGTGCTGCTGAAACAAACAACTCGCCGGAGCTTCAGCTCAGCTTGATTTTCTTAGAGTGCAATTTTCCTCAGTGTGTTAGCTATTGACTACTTGGAAAAAGGCTGCAGTGGATTTGATAATAAAATAGATTGTCTTCCTGGTGGCTACAGAGCAAAAACACAACATCACATTATATGCTCTCCAAGAAAGTAGCCTTGCCTCAAGCTTACTGACTGTTTTTATTGACCTCTGACTCATTTCAAAATTATTTTGGCCATATAGATAAAAACGTGAGTGCAGTGAAAATATTCTTGTCTCTACTACAGTGAAGGGTCACAGGATGATTATGGTAGAAAAGTTGGAGCTACAAAAGTGTCTGAAAACAGGTAATAAAACCGTAATATGCAAGGATTTTAACTATTACTTACTTTACCAACAACTTCTTCTCCATGATCTTAATACCCCTAAACTCTGAGGAAAGGACTTTTTAGATTAACTACCCCAGCATATAATGCAAAGACTGCAAAAATGAGCTATTTCTAAATGCAAAAATCTTAACAATCCTCATCTTAGATCACCTCTAAAGACCAGCATGACACTCTCCTGCAGATGAGGGCTGCTGGGAAATTACACATCCCAAAGACATACAACAATGCCCCTCTAACTCTTATTTATTCAGCTGGAGAGAAGGAGAAAATGACTCTTTTTAAAAAAGAAAAAGGCAAAGGAGGAAAGTGCGAGTCATCCTTCCCCTTCCTTGCTCCATCATCCGCTCCATCTCCCCCGGCCCTGGAAAATCCTTGGCCTCGTTGCCCGGGAGAGGGGCAGGGAGGAGGAGGAGAAGGAGGAGGAGGAGGAGGAAACAATGCTTGGAATGTGTAAAAAACTTTCCCACATGTCAACCTCTGGCTCAGCTCCTCCTCCTCTTCCCAAACGCATGTTGCCTTCAGGTTCTCCTCACAAGCTCTTCTAATCCAAGTTCTGCACGTCACTCGTCCGAATAATCTATTATTGGAGGTCACAATGCAAAACACAATCTGTCTCTCACTTTACTAGAAGAAAAATCTGCCCACTGAAGAAAATATTAAAGCTTCCACAAACTTTGGAACTTGCGAAGCATTAACATAAAAACTACTATCTTAAACTGAACTTCATCAACATCATTTTACAATAGAACTTGCAACTTCTCTGTCTTTTTTGTGCAAACCTGGTTTTCAGTTATGATTCAGATATATCCAGCAGCACTTGAAGGCAGCAGGAGAGGAGGGGATTTCCTCTGCAGCAGGTCATTATCCCTTATGAGAAGCGTCACGTCAGTAAAAGGCACACTGACTGCACTCAACGCTTTTCAATAAGTGTAACACGCACACAGTCGCTGCTGTGCTGCACATCTGTTTGTTTCCTCCTCCTCTTCCTGTCAGCTTGTCTTTTCCACACAGTAACACACTACTTAAGGTCACTTTGGCTTTCAGGTGTGGCCTCACAGTTCATCATCGTCTTTTTCCTTACAGGTATCAGGGACGATCACGTGTCACAGCACCTCAAATAACAGCACCCAAGGACAGAACAGAAATGCAGAAGAGCTTCATGCTACAGTGCACTTAAACTGACGGGGTTATAAGCAATGGGAGAACTACTCAAAATATCAGTACCACAGCATAAAAAATACTCCTGTACTGGTCAAGTTCTTAGCAAAGTATTAACAGCAAAATTTATTTTACAATCAAGTACCTGTTAAACAATGGACCCTTTCAGAGTGTTATGTTATAATAAGGGGCATTTTAAAGAAAGTTTTTTACCTTCTATAGCTGGGTAGTGTAGATTATATATTATAAAATGATCACAGTTTTTGTGTGTGGAAGTATTCACTTCAAAAATACAGTAGCTGTGCAGTGGAAGAGAAGTGCACAATAACACCAAATGGAAACCCTCACGTTAAGCAGAGGCACTTCAGAATTACACTTCAGTAAAGGAACTTTATTGCTCATTGAACAGTGATTATAAAAAATGCCTCGCCCAGACTCAATAAAAACATCTATCTATCTATCTATCTATCTATCTATCTATCTATCTATCTATCTATCTATCTATCTATCTATCTATATACATACACACGTACATGTATGTATAGATGTTTAGAGGCTTGATATTTTGTTTTCTCATTTTTACCTCTTAGACACTTTTACTTTTTAACAGCTAACCTTTGTATTTGCACTGTACACACTATACTCTGGCAAAGCAATTTTCTTCAGGATAAGTAAAATTGATCTTATCTTATTAAATGAATGCAGCTATATTCACATTTAGGACATTTGCTTTGGGGGAAAAAAGTATAAAACAGAGCACAATATATTAATGTTTTATGAAAAAAACACATTTCAAATTGAGCAAAGAGCTCAGTCTTGACTTGGAAACAGAAGTTTGTGAACATTTGTTAAAAATCTCAGGTTCTTCTGGCTCTCCTGAGGCCTTCATTGATCATGATCCAAAGCATTAGCTGAATAAAATCAACATCAGACTTTTTTTTGCTTCTCTACAACAGAATATCTCACAATCTAACAATAAAAACCCCTTCACAGATGAATAACCCTGCTCACTCCGGGGCGCGTCCCCGCGGCTCTCCCGGCCTGCACAGCGTCCCGGTGCGCTCGCTCCCGCGCCGCCAGCAGGCTGCTGGAAAAAAACTGCAGCGGCTGTTCCCGAAGCCACGGAGAGAAAAATCACAGGCTCGGGACACACACACACACACACGGATTTTTCCCTTCTCTGCACAGCGAGGACGGCGCTGCCTCAGTCCGGATTTACGTCGAGATTTACCGGCGGAGGAAGAAGAAGACGACTCGGCGTCCGAAAGGTACGGAAAAGTTGGCCTCTCTCTCTCTCTCTTTCCCCTCTCTCCTGAAATGAAAGTGTCTCAGCCACAAGTCCCAGTTTCCCTCCGCGGCTGCCAACTTCTTTAAAAAAGCAGAGAAAAGAGAGAGAAACGTCGCGCCTCTCCCGTTTTTTTCGTTTTTACGCGCGGCTCCGAAGCTTTTTGCGCAAAAACGCGAGATGCGGGAGAGAATAACGAAGTTCGGACTGAATGATCGAGAAAAGCGAAAGAGCGTGACACAGCGAGCTGCTGTCATGTGTGGATGTACAGTTATTATTTAAGGAGAAACAGAGAGAAGAGAGGAGGAGGTGCGTTTGAGGCTTTTACGCATAAAAAAAGTTAGGAGCTTGTAAGTTAGTGGAGTTTGTAGACTGACAGTGTTTACTGAACGGGGGGTCGAGGGGGGGATCAGGGGTCTGTGAAAGGTGGGTCAGGGGGTTTTATTTGGGGGGATAATGGGGGAGAGAGGAGAGGAAAGAGGAGAGGTCGTTGTGCTGCTGCCAGCAAGTTTCTTTTTTGTTTTCTTACCCTCCCACCTGCAGAACTGAGTTTTACTGCTGCTGCAACGTGAATGCAACACCCATAAACTTATCAAAAGGAGGCTTCTTTTTAAATGGCACCAGGTGGGAGTGTGTGATTGGGGAAAAAAATCTCTAGAGCCAGTTGTACACTTGCTGCAGATTTTTATGTTTTTTTTCTATTTATTGGAGTGGTGTTAAATAAGTATTCATATTTTCCTCCCTCTTTCCATTCCTGTACACCACCCATGTGTTTGTTGTTTTCCCTCCTCCATGACAGACCTGTCTTCATCCTGAGGTTCCTCCCCTCCCCAGAGCCTGATGTAAAGAAAGAAAATAAAACAAACAAACAAACAAAAAACCCAGCCATGTTACCCCCTGTGAGGGTTACTTGAGGCTTCAGGGCGGGAGACGAGACGATGATGGCGGTCAATGAATTTGAATACGAGTCTCTCTCTGCCCTCTGGAAATCAATCTGTATGGCCTGCAGCATTGAATAGCAAAAGAAAAAGCAAAAAACCCCAACAAAACTCAAAAAACTGATTTAACTTTCCACGTTTCATATAAAATTGCCTTTTATTGCCATGTTAAAAGGAAGGTCGAACGTGGAGGCTCTGACAGGTGGTGACAGATGCTCAAATTTGAAAGCAGCTGTGAAAAATGAGCAAATTTGAGTTTGCAGGAAAATGTGATGAGCTTTGAATCACCCTGAAGCTAACTAATCTGACTTGGGGTTGCTAAAGGGTCATTAGTGAGTCATATTCAGGCACAGCGTTATCTTAAACCTGTCAGTCCAATCCTTGTTTTACTTCTGCTTAAATCCACGCTGTCCCCCCTTTTTTGTTCTCTTCTTTTATGCCAAGAATGTGTTTGTGAAAGTGAAATATTCTTCGGTTTTTCGGTGTCACAAGTTCAGGCCGGTGAAAGTTTGCTTGGTTTCTCGCCGGCTCCTGCTAAAACAAGATGCTCCCTCGCCGCTCACGTGGAACTGTGGCTGTCAGTTCGTGTTTTTACTTGCTCGCCGGCCACTGTTTTGATTACCCCTCATGAGCTGACAATGTCAACAGAGGCGTCGAGCATTGTTACTTCTTCACCTGTTTTATGGTGTGACCGGGAGGCGGATTTGCAGAGATTTCTGATTCGTCTCCTGATAAGAGCCCCCCCCCAAGTGTGTGGGACAAATATTTGTTGGATCGTTTCCTATGTGACTGAATTGTGAACATACCTGACATTCTTTGCAGGGAGCAACAGGGGTAAACTAGTGTTTTGCGAGACCGACAGTTGCACCACATGATCTGAACATTTCACCACTTTTTCTTGTTCGGTCTCAGGTTTTTTCTTTGCCCGTCACCTTTCTGTGACATCACAGCGGCGCGTCAAAGAGGAAGTGACACAGATGTGACACAAATGACCTTTTGCATCACAAAAGGCTCTTTTTGTGCGGTGGAGGAATGTCAGCGGTGACACGCTGGCCTCGAGGCGCATCAGGAGGCGGCGGCGCTGCGAGGCGTTCAAAATCTGAGGAAAGGTTCATTAGGGCAGTGCGTGTTTTGGAAACAGACAGAAGTACTAGTTTTCCGTGAAACTCTAAAGATTGGTGCTGCAAGACAGAAACAAACAGATGCAAAGAAATATGTTCAAATATGCAAATTATCTCAATGAACTTGTATTTAAACGCAACATGGCCAATCTGCCTTTTGAAAGCAGTGAAAACACTCAGTTATAATATTGGCTTTGAAGTGAAACACATTATTAGTTCATTTGAGTCTCATCTAATTTTAGTAGATATGTGTACAGCACGCTTATGCCTTCAGATCTGTATGTTTTTTCTTTACATATCAGCTCATGGCGTTCTCAGTGGCATTGTTTTTTACCCTGAGGCGTAATAGTATTTTGGGACGAGGCCATTGAATTATGTATGAGCGCACACTTTAGCGCACTTCAAAGATTGAAATTATGCACGGTCCCTCTGCATTTAATTGCATGAAACTTTTACTGAATACCAAATGTTTTTTTTTAATTAATGTAAGGAGGAATTTCAAAACTCTGTGATGTAAGTTTAACCCCTCGTATTAACACCCACCACACTGATACTTCAGTATTCATGCTTATATTCTGACAGCAGGGGCAGCTGAGGTCTTTGTAACCTGGATGCTCGTCAGAAACCATTGCACGCTCTTTTTTCTGTCATTGCTCAATATGAATTTCGCAAACATTTTGTCTTGCAGAAAACTGGGGGACATAAATAACAGGTAATCTCTTGGTTGACAGACTGCATGTGTGTGTGTGTGTGTGAGAGAGGGCTCTGAAACAGACCTATGAAGGAAGTGTCATGGGACACCGCGACCCTTGACCTCTCCCCTTTTGCCCTGAGCCAGAGCTTGAGCAAGGTAACAGGTGTGACCCTGAGGTTAAGGAGCAAACACACACTCACTCTTAAAGAGGGCAATAGTCTTACTCACCAAATACGATTTGTATGAGTAGATTTGAAAATTGATGTATTAACATTTTTATTTTTTACAAATCTCTGACTCAAGCCTCTGACTTTGGCATTCAGATGTGATTTTCAGGCTGTAATAGGGCTTCTCTGTGTCATACCTTCAAAATAAATACTGCCTTTCAATCCAGGTTCATACATGTCATCATCATTTTGATCCCCTCCACACTCGAAGGCAGCTCATTAAGTCAAAGAACGATGTCTTTATGGAGATCAGAGCATTACTTTCATTTTTAGTTTCTCATCTTCCTGGTGAGGTGTGGGGCAGCAGAGCGTTCGTATTTATTCCTGTATTCCCGTTGCTGATGTACACATAAATAAGTGATCGAAACGAAGAGAAATTTTGCCACTAACACCCTCGTTAGTTGACTGAAAGTCAGCTGCCCTCGTCTAATGAGCGGTTTGTTAAAAATCTACGTTCACTGAGATTGGTAATTAGGTCCAAAGTTCAACATAACACACCAGCATAACTTTATTTTCCCCCAAACTGAGGTTTCTTCAGGGCCTCAAAGCTCAGTCCCACTTCACTTTTTTTTTTCCAAATGTCGCACTCTTTGCGATAAACAATATTTTTCCCCTTTTATAACATCACAAATTTCTCTATGTAGTCGCCCCTTAAAAACAAAAAAAACAAAAACACTCCAGGTTTTAAAAGGTCAGTGGAGCCTGATAAAGTGCAGTTTGGG
Source organism: Amniataba percoides (assembly GCA_037176925.1). Lineage (NCBI taxonomy): Eukaryota > Metazoa > Chordata > Actinopteri > Centrarchiformes > Terapontidae > Amniataba > Amniataba percoides. Next base: position 4,304,777 of record JBAJHX010000081.1, on the reverse strand, counting down.
CTTGAAGCCATGTTGAAAAAGCTTCAGCCCCGTCTGCCGTCGAGGCGGAGCTGGAGCCTGTTCGCGTTTTGTTCTGGATCTCCGGTCTTGATATAATTTGTGTTGGCAGCGCCAGGTCGTGGCTCATACTGAGTACATTTCGCAGCTATCAGGCAATAACATCTCACCTACCAAAAGGCAGCGCAGTGTCGTCTGAGTCATCCAGGTGGGAAGATGTCAGAACAAATTGAAGTAATCCTCTGGACTCCTGAGGTCGCTCAGACCAAAGGTGAAACACTTTTCAAACTGACATTTTGTAGTTGTTTACTTGATGTCATGCTTGTTGCACGTGACACGACATCAGTGTCATCGTCTGTGTCGTTTACATCAGGCTTGGGTCTGTGGCCTGTTTCAAGATGGAGGCTGATGAAGGTGCAGATCAGTGTGATCTTATATCAAGGCAGAAGGCGTCTTCTCCTTCAGGGTATCCTGTCAGGGTATTTGATCTGGGAGGGAGGGACAGTCGTCAGTGTCTGCTGTGCTCCTGTTTATTTGCGTCTCTGTGGGACCATTCGTGTGCTCATACATGTTATAAAAGTGCTCAAGCGGGTATTAAAGCAGTAAAGTGGAATAAGAGCTTTGATAAGCTGGTTCCTTGTATGCTTATCTCCACATAACCAGCAAAATGTGCAAATTATACCACGAGGAGTTCAGATTTATTAAAGACATCTGTTGATGAAGTAGAAATTAATTATTGACCAGCTTAAAAGTCAGAAGATGATTTGAATGGCTTGAATCTTTTACTGCACTGGCTTTTCTGTCTGCATTACCGTGCAGTGTTTTCATTGTTCCAAGGGAGCTGATGAATTTCCAACGGTTTTAAACATTTCTTTTTGACCTTTTTAAAGGAATGTTGACTTTGCAAACATTTGTGATTATCTGGAAAAAACTCAAGGCTGCAGCTTTACTGATAAGCTATTAACCAAGGTGTTGACCTTGAGAATGTGAGTCTAATGAGCTATTAGCTGAGCTGAGGTTATAATTAACTATTTGTACATCTAAAAACAATTCAATTATTTTTTAGAAAAAAAAGCACGTCAGCCCATAGTGGGGATGCTCACATCCAGCCTTTAGACTAGAAGTTAGTTAGGTGGTAGGTGCCATCTAAAAAACAACATTAGCCTGAATGTTTTTCATGTATTAGTTAGAATTCATTATTCCAATAAACCTTTGTGCCTCAGCTTCTGTGCTCTGCATACATATGAGGACTATTAGCTCAGATGCTGACCTTAATGACTTTGCTAAAAGCTGTGTGCTGCTGTTCGGCCCCCGTCAAAACTTCCTCCCACCAAAGCGATTTAAAAGTGTGTCTCCTCCTCACGGGGCAGGCAGAGTTCAGCTCTTCAGCACATCCCAAACCGACTTAATGGGCTGAAGCCGTTGGACTCGCTGATTTAATGGCGTCAGATATTATTCTTCTGAGTGGGTGTGGGACTGGCTGCTCCCGTCGTCATCTTCATCATCTTCGCCCTGTGGGGTCCATAAAACAAAAGGCTAGTTCGGAAATGTAAAACCTTTTCATCGCTGACGTCTTGCAGACCTCTCACCTGCCTCGCTGCTTGTAAAAAGTGCTGCGATGTCCCGTTAATGTCTGTTTAATAGCTGATTGATGTGGGTCGTGTCAGACTTCACATTGGCTGTTGCTTTTGGATGCATCAGTGGATGATAAAAGGGGGTGGCATGTAGAATAAATACTCCGCTATTGTTTTAAGTTGAATGACCTGATGGTGCACTTCTGAGTCCTCTAGGATTTCACCCTGGTTTGGAGACCGTCCGCAGACCTGTTCCTGACACCGCTTCGCCTGGTGTGGCTTTAGTTTGGGTATTTCAGAAGGAGAACTTGTGTTTCTTGGCCGCAGGCGAGGTCAGCTCGCTCATTTCATTCCAACTCATCATAATAGTTTCAATGATTGCAGCCCTAATCTGTTTTGCGCACTGATGTTCACACGCCTCGTGTTTGCTCTGGCCTCAAGTAGACTCTCTGACCCCGAAAACCAAGAGATTCCTTCCAGGGTCCGCTCCAGCTGCGTTTGCATTCCTAGCTCGATATGTTCTGTTATTTCTCAAGCTCCCACTCACTAACAGACCAGCAGACGGGGAATAATAAGTGATGTTGTGGCTGTCGCCCCTCAACAGAACTCAAGGAATTCCAAAGATTATTCACTAAAAAAGTAGTAAGGGTAGTTTATTTTTAGAGAAGGCAGCAACTGAGGATTTACATAGTTATCATTTTTGATTATGGAATACAAAAAATGTTATTCCCTTGTTGGAGAAGCACCTGAAGTAAAAGTTTGGGGAATTAAATGTATTGCATCTACACACACTCAAGCAACAGCGTTAATGGAAACTAATAAGTGGGGTATTCATTTTGCATGAGTCTTTAACAAATGTTGTTTACTGATGGATGTATTTTTGTGTCGATTTGATTGAGAGTAGCATTGTTTCTTGTTTTAACAGTGACAATGCCCTCTGAGTGCATCTCAGTCTGCAGCATCACATATTATCTCACTGTCCTGTATTACCAACATGTAATCTCAATATTGGGTTTCTTTCTTGTTATTGCTGTTGTCTTTGAAGTAACTTTTCTGTAAATTGTTTCTTGAGCGCTGAACTCTCAGGAGATTAATCTGTCTTTATTACCATGAAATGTAGAAACTGTGCCTGAATAAAATCTTCTCTGTCGGAGTTTTGCAATCCTATCTCCTCATACCTCCCTGAGTCTGAGAACGAACACAGCTCAGCGCCTGGGGCTGGAACGAGAGACTGCCAATAAAGACCCAACAATATGTGGTGGGAGATCAGAATCCCTGGTTGAATCCGGTTTCCAATTTCATTTAGAAGCAGAATGCCTTCGGGCTCGGTCCCACAGTTCTGCATTTCTGGTGATTAAATCTGGGTGTAGATGGATGTAGGGTAAAGCAAATAATGATGGAAGATAAACAAAATTCACTGTCAACACTGAGGAGAAAGCAACATGCAGTCACGTGCTTATGAGCCCACCCAGCACGCGCGCACACCTGTACACGCACACTTCACTTTTTTACAAAACTGTCATCATGCACCTCTGGAACAGGTGAAAAATATCTCCGGGATCGACAGTGTTTCTCCAGGTAGGCTTTTGATCTAGTGGAGTTTTTGGCAGCGGTCAGGCCCAGTGGCGACTGCTCTTGAGGGATTTGCCTCAACTATCAAAGATCCTGTCAGACTTTTACGCTTGATGAATGTCACCAAACATCAAACGGAAACCCTTCTGACAGAGGCTGTTTAGGGAAAAAAATGCCTTAACATGAATGTATGTCTCAAGTGTCTGTGGCTCAGTTGTTCTTGTGAATTGTGGATTTGAGACTCAAGCGGTGTAAATTAAAACAACTGCGTTACATCATCTTTTACTTTTAGCTGCCTCAATACTGTATTGAACTCTATATATGGAGGGATAATCCTCCCCTGCAGGATCTGCGATGATCTATCTACACAAGTATTTATTTGAGTTAGGAGACGGCCTCTGCGACTGGTGAAGCCAAAACAATCCTGGCTTGCTCGGATGTGTTGAGAACGCAGAGGGGTGCTCGCTTTTGGCCAAGTTTTGACCTCACTAACTCTCCCGGACTCAGCGTGCGTCTTAAAATAACACGCGACGTGTTGTGCTGAAGTCTCTCAGACATACCTTGGTGCTGTTGGACGTGTTTACCGCGGCGAACCTGAGCTCTGCCTGCTGCTGGAGATTACGGGGCTGGATGGGGGCAGCTCACATGCCTCTGTGCTATCTCGTATGTTAATCTCGAGCTCTTCATCCTGAAGAGGAATTTTTTTGTCCTTTGTTGTGCAAGTTTGCATGCAGTCTTTTTATCAGAACTGCCATCGGCTCCGCAGGAAGGTAACGTTTTATGATCTGTGTGTTTTGGCATTGTTCTTTGATATTGTAAAGTTTCCTTTAGTGGTGTGATCGCGCTCTATATGTTTGACATATTCAATGGTTTCTTCCTTTGCATCTTGACAAAGCTCAGTGGAAATAGAAGACTTATAAATTACAGATGAGATGGATGGAGGTGGCGGGTGTGGTGCCTCTCTGCAAATGCACACTTATTAATGGCTCCTCCTGACACTGCAGATGTTTAAAACCTTCCTCCACTGTTCTGAATGCTAAACTAGGTCACCGTGACTCACTTCCTTCCATCCAAATGTGAAATTTAGAAATGCTTTGCCTTTTATCGCTTGTTCCTACAGTAAGACTTCTTGTCTTTTTTATGGCAGTCTCTCATCTTGTCCTAATTCAGTGATGAATAGGGGACAGACTTTAATACCTCTGTGCCTCAGCTTTGGTGGATTTGGTCATGTTAAGTGCTGTCTTGAACTGTAAAAGCTGACTGAAATATATATGTATATACTGCCAGTTCAGTGTGTGAACACAATTTGTACCTCATTTTATACTGTTGGTCAATGTTGCTAGTCTTTTATTTGTGTTTAGAAAATTCAATAATTTTGTTGCCAAAAGCCATAGCAGCAAATTCATGAGAAAGTTGATCTATTATGATGTGTTTAAAAAAACATTTGTTGTTGTAAAGTCGGATTAATACTCAACATGAGGAATTTATATTATTTGATTCATTTAGAGAGCGAATACGGGAAACATTGCCTGGTGTCTGTTGCTGGGCCGTGATGAGGAGCAGTGACAGATTTGCGAAATATATCCCTGTCAACGCCCTCCACTGGAAACACACCAGAGAGGATTCGAGTCCCTAAAGCTGACCAATCACACTCCTTGCGGCCTCTGTGTGATAACTCTGTAGTTGTGGCATGTAGTTTCTTTTTGATTAGGTGGAGCTGCTGCAAAGGATAGGAATAGGATAGGAAGTTTTTCTGAATCATCACAGTGTTCACTCAGCTGGAGCTAATGCAGTCCTACCTTCATTAACATTATAACATTGTTTTGTTTTGTTTTTTTACTCTTTTTAGAAGTGTCGTCTTAACTGTTTGGCCATTTTGGAGGATTTACATCGTCTGTAATATCATTATTATTTTTATCAACAAGTGAAGGCATAGCAGAAACACTCTCCTTATAATGTAATATGTTAAGCTATGCACTAATGATAATAATGACCTGGCAGCTGAGTGTAATTCTTGTGGGAGACAGATTGTACTGTTGAATCAACCACAGATGTGACATTTTGATTTTAATTAGTGTCAAGCTCAATAGCACAGGTAGACTTTGACCATGATTGATTCACCCTTGAAATGCGGCCTCCTGGATCCTGTGATGAGAGAAAACAATATTTGTGTTGAACATGGACTCAGAACAAAGATAAAAGTGAAGGCTCCAACCGTGAATTTGCTGGCAAACAGGAGAACAAGCATACCTTAACAGTGTTTGTCATGTGGCGTGCCGATGTGGTTAAGACATTATGCAACTTTTGCAGTGAAAACGCATCCAGGCGCTTCACTGCCTCGGCTCTTGTAAACAAACATCCGCTGCCTGACCTCGCCTGACACAGCGAGACTGTTTTTCTCAAATAAACCGGTCGGTGCCACTCAAATTAAATTTGCAGACTCACCCCGTTTTCCCAGCAACCCAGCCGAGCGGGGGTGTATCTCAAATTACCTGTTCAACTCCAGAACCCCCTCCTCCCACCCGATGCTAGTCGCTGGCTTGCGCACGCACACAGCTCATCCACGCTGTGATCTCTTTAGCAATAATAGTAATAATAGTGTGTGCCGAATCTCTGTAACTATAAACCCCCCACCACCACCACCACCCGTGAGTACTTGTTGTTCGGTGCATGACACGATCTGGATCGCATGATGATCAAAATGGCAAGAAAACAAACACTCCCATTCCTCCAGACCCCGGCCTGGCCCACACCCGGACCATACCACAGCTATATCAGGCTGGCAGGCTCCCGGCCGGTCATTCGTAGGGGATGAGACAAGCGTGACGTGTCTGTCTGAGAATGGTGTTAAAGAAAGCGCGTAGCACTTTGAGGAAGGAAGGAGCGGAAGTCCTTATTCAGACGTCAGGAGCAGCTTTGCTGGCTGCTTGCTTGCGGACAGTCAGTGTACGTGAATGTGTCATTGTGATAGCAGGCGGGTGTCCTGCCCAGATATTGGCGTACGGCCAGATCAGGGCCACGGGGAGGAAGGAGAGGAGGAGCTGGAGGCGTTATGATCCAGAGGCCTGTTGACTGACAGGAACAGTGGCTGTGCACACAGGACCACAGCACATGCTGCAGACATCAGCATATCGCAGGAACAAAGTGAAAATGTGATGCTCAAACATATTGATTGGTTTCAACTTTCTACCCTCTAGTGCACATTATGAAGTTTCACTCCACACATTGAAAATGACTTGATGATGTTTTCTTTGCTGAAGAGGAAAAGATGTAATACAGACACACGTGTATTTAGTCTGGCATGCAGATTTCTCCCTTATGCCAGCACGTCTTCTTCCCTCTGGGGCAAGTGTTGGAGCGGAGCACCTGCACCGGCACGTGATGGGGACTCTGCAAAGATCAGAGGAAACCCTTTAGATGTTTGTTCTCTCTGAGACACAGAAAAGGCAAGGTTATGTTTGAGAGCAGAAAGAGCGATCACAAGATGACAGAAATATGGAATATAACTTTTTTTTTTTTTTACACTGTGAAACATCCCCGCTTGTGTTATTTCTGTTTGATGTACCATTGAAAAGTACGACAGATTCATTTTTGGTGAAGTTTTATCTGCCATATATCCCAAAGCAAACTTCTTACTCAGGGTCTCTGTGAACAGCTTTTTACACCAGTTATTATTCATCAAAGGAAAGATGATGAACCCATTTGGAGGAGATTAATTTACCATTGCAATGGTCAGCATTTGTAATCCTGGCACATTGTCCAATAACCTATGATCTCATGTCTTCATTAAGTTATGCTGTAAACCTGCTCACAAGTTATTTAAAGAGTGATTTCTTGAAGTTGAAGACTTTTTTGAGTTATTTGTCATCGGGCAATGAATTATTTTATTCACAATTGTTAACTTTCATATAACTGTTATAAGTGAAAAGACTTATGTGATTGTATTACCTGTCCTATACAAAGACACTGCTCTTTGAATTAAATACATTTTCTGTATTTATTAGTAATTAGTAATGATTCAGCTTAGGTTCGCACACTGTTACAGAGGTTGAAGTTTGTTAATGTCTCTAGCACGCTCACTCAAACACTTGCCCAACATCCACCGGCGCTCTCCTTTTTAATTAAAAGCTTTCAGTCTGCACACGCGCTCAGTCCCCTATTACATGCCAGCTAGTTAGGCAAGACATGTTAATTTGCTGTTACAGTATAAGCAAGAATTAGGCCTGGTGTGGAAGCGTGACGGAGGGGAGGACGTGCATATTAATCAGGCTGACTTTCCTCATAAAGGGCTTAATTAAACAGGTTTGTCACAGTCACATTATGCAACAGCGAAGGACACAGGGCCGGAAGAACAGAGCAAACCTGAGACAAACATGAAAAGAGGTCAGTGTGTGTCTTAGTACACTGTGTTTGCTGGTTGTTTGACAGTACAGCCTTATTTTTTTGTATTTTAAGAACATAACTAGTGACATTGAGGCAGAATTAAAATGGAGGGTATCTTTCATGGTGTAACATATATTTAATGGCTGCTGTGTTTGGATTTGACGTTCCCATGCACAGCACATTTCAGAGGGACTGCATGCTGGATTTTCCTCAACACCACTATTAGTTTTCCATACTTAACTTGACACCTGATGCACGTCCTTTGTTTGACTCAGGCCACAAGCTGCTTCTTTTCTCCACTCAGGTTGTTTTTTAGCTGTCACGCCGCCGTTCCCTGCACTGCGCCCCTTCGTTTATCCGCCATTCACATATGTGCCCACCTCCTGCATGCGATTGGTTATTAACTTGTCAGTCAAAGCTTTGTGGGACACAGAAATTATACACCCACACTTGTCAAGTTGTATAGATGTTATAAAGATGTGGGAGCATAAAACCAGTAGCCTGGATGGGATTGACATGTGACACGAGGCCTCAGGCTGGATATAAAATCGAGTGTGCTTTAGCTACACTGCCATCGCTGTGTTTTGTTTTTGTGAGAATGATCTTCTATTGAATGTCCTCTTTAGCGACGAAGCGACGTTGCAGTGTGTGTGGAATATCTGAATTCTGTACTTCAAAGTCACCGACAACGGTCTTTCCCGGGCCTCTCATTTCGCAAAGACATTTTGTGGCCGGGATTCCCTGCAGAGAGATCAGCCATAAAGCTCGACACTACACTAAAGCAAAACGTGAAGCTCAAAAGAGGGAGATTATCTTTATGATTAAGCTTCACAACGGCTTCTAGTATGAGTTGAGTCCCGTACATAATCCAAAGGCTGACTGCATCTCACCTCGGGGCAGCAATAAAACTGCGAGGCTGCTCCCTTGCGTGAGTTAGAGATCCCCGGGGAGCCTGAATTCGATCTCGAGCGATGTCTTGAAGCCACCCTATCGAGGTTACATTGCTCCATGTTTTATCTGGCTCACTGTAAGTGGAGACATTTTTAATAGTCACTGTTTTTTTATAAACCAGATCTGTGTTTTCTCCGCACCAACTGGAGTTTCTTTACTTGCCTGATGAGTCTGTTGATCTGTGATTAGTACCAACCATAAACAGCCGGTGTCCCACTGAGTGCTGCCACGGGCGGCTGCCCTCACCACGACAATCCGGAGTTTCCCTTTTGTCCTCAGACATGTCTGATGTGGAGCCAGCTGCCTGCCCTGGGAGTTGAGCAGTGGGCCTGCCATGTGGAGGGGGGGAGCAGAAAGCTGGGCAGGCGAGAGGAGGAACGTAGATTGAGAAAGTTAATGCTTTTGATAGAAGAAGTAGGAGGAGGAACATACCTTGTAAAGACCGTGATTTAAAAAAAAAAGAGGCGGCTCTTGTTAAGTTTTTTAAATCCAGGATATGACAGAGTGCTTTTCTGTCCTCTTGCAGGATCATATTTTTAACATAGACTCTGATGCCATCTAAATGTGATGCAAGTCCTCGGCCCGTGGATGCTTTTTCTGCCCTGGCCCTGAGGTGCACAATAATGACATCATGGCTAACGTACTGCAGAATAGCTCTCCATTCCAGTCATTTGTCTCATTGCTTTTGCTTTCATGCTCATTCTTTCTCAAAAATGACATCCACTCTATACTGCATCCTCAAGATGCTTGAATCATGACATAATCCTTTTACCATAGAGACAGTGTGGCTGGCTGTTATTGGGTTAGGTTCCTGCAGAGTTGTCTGCCTTGTTGTTGATGGCCTTTTTGTGGCTACATATACAAATCAGAGTATATTAAAACGTATAGTAGAAATATGAGGATGCTATACTTGAGCTCGGGCATCACATCTCTGCAAAAAAAAAGCTAATTCCTCCTTTGCAGCCTCAGTATCTCTAAAACCCTTTCATCTGGAATGTCCAACTTTCTAGGCCTTTGTAAAGGTCATGGTGAATTCTCCGTTGTCGTCGTTGTCTTGGGAACAAGGTCTTGGCCCGAAGACATGCTCCATGGACGACTGCATACAGTTGGCCCCTCCTGTGGCCTCCCAGCCCAAATAGTCTGCACATACAGCCGATCTCGGCACATGGCTAAAGGGAGGAAACATCTGTGCATTTCAGGCAGACACCAGAATGTTTTGTGGATTTTAAGGAGCACGCTGTTCCTGTCTGTCGATGTAATTTGAAGGCTGAAAAGATACTGTATTTGTCTCATAACTTGTGTCATATTTACCACAAAAATACATCAAAAGTGGGTCACCAGAAAAGAGGATCTTGGTCAATAAGAGTATTTTGTCAAGTAAAGAACTAAGCAGTGTTGAGGCAAAAAAATTCATTTTCATGACAGCATGTCATGACATTATTTTTCTGTAAACCAAATTTCTCTGCCATCGTCTGTCTTGCAATGGACTGGCATGTCAATGCCTTTGAAACTTTCTCCTGACCCACATCTTTCCAGCCAAGTACAATAATGTCATGTGTGGTTTGAGGGCTAGTATCATGCAAAGTCTTTGATTCAGGTTCTGTTGAGCTTGGCATGTTTCCCTCTCATAGAGAGGTCTCTTCGTCTTAGCCTGAGTGGGAGATCAAAGGCTGGGCACATGTGCATGTTGTCCACGGCTCACGTCTCAACCTTTCAAATCTTTCAATCTCAATTTGAGGGTCCTTGCAAATCTACACAAAATTCTTGGTTTTGGTCTCCGAGCGGTCGTCTCCCAAACTTAATGCAGGGAATTTGTCTGCAGCGTCATAAAGCAGTGCATAAATCAAAAATGCCGGCGGAGGCATTATAATATGGGCAGAGCTCAATGAGTGGGTGCAAACTGCTGTTAAAAGTGCAATAAACCTGCTTGCATCACAGTAGCAATAGCCCGGTGTGCTCAGCTCTGTATCAGGCCTGATTACCATTGCTTAACTGCCATAAAGAGACATATGGAGCTGTTTATGTGTCTGTGTAGAAATACTGGAGTGCGCCGTCAATTAGAGCGAGAGGAAGGAAGTGGTCACGGCTCAAACCAAGAGCAAAGGTAAGCTCAGGGGAGAGTTGGCCAGACTCATGTCTACTAGACTTTTTTACTCCCTCCTTTTCTGTTCTGATGCTTTATGTGGGCCATTTTAGCATTTTGACCTTTTTAGTGCAGTTCAGCTCTGAAGTGTTTCACTGGGATGTATGTTTTCTTAAATTGCTGTTTGATATTGCTGTAACTGTGTACTGTTGCCCTTCAGTGATTCTGCATGCATGCATCAATACAAGACATTTTCTGGATATTGATTAAAATTATTTAATCTTTTTTTATTTGCAAAGTACACATATTAACAAAAAAAAAGGAGCCCTCATCCAAATATGGACATGAGCACAACACTCACACCTGCATGTGTTCACACAAACCGTCTGTCCACCTCCCCCTCCCTCCATCCTCCACCCACTGGCAGCCAATATTAGTGTTGGATTATACATTAAAGCCTTGGTCATGTTTAGCAAGTGGACCCTCTTTAAACAAAAAATAAAAAGGCTTTCAGTGTAAACAGACTCCCCACCTCTAAACCCTTGGCTCTAATACTTAAGAGCCACTAGCTGTGCTCTACACTAACAATTCCTTATATAGCTTGGTTTCTTGCCTGAGCAGACAACACTACAGAGAGGGCAAAACCAGAATGCCATGCCTGCAGGGATGAATTTAGGGCAGGGGGGTGGTTCATGTCTAATTTCTGTTGACTCATGGTTTTTAATGAGAATCGGGACATGACAGCATTGCACAGTTTGAAATTGTCGGTCGGTCCGTTGGCATTATTAATGCACTGTGACTGGGTGATGTGAATGTTTATGAAGATGATCCTGTATCAATTAGGAGCATTTTTTTGTTTTTGTCATTCTCAGCCTTTTGTCCTGTAGAGAAACACAAGTAGTCCTTTGTAACTCGCCGCTCATGACGAAGCAGGATGGTTGTGTATCATATTGCATATCTGCCCTCTCGACCCACCTTGGCATGATGCACATGAGTTTTTACAGGTTCTCCACGGCGCTATCATTAACCATCTCTTACTCCAGTTTCCTTTTTCAAGAGGAAGCCATCTTCTTTGTCAGTCACACAAAACTAGTTATGTCCCTTGTCTGATTTATATGTTTAAAAAAGTGTCAGTTTGTCATTTCTGAACAAAAATCCATTAACTATAATTAGCTTGCATCTGTGATTTCTCAAGAACTCTTGTTGGTGACATTAAGCTGACATCTGCCCTCTCGCCTCTTGTTGCCCGTGTCTTGCAGGAAAATTGGCTGCAGCCTTAGGAAGCCCTGTGGCTTCATCTGAATCAGCGAGTTCTGGTGCTTTCAAACCTACAATACTCGAGACAACAGGGAGCTGCACAGCTTGGTAGGTAAGTGGAGTCAAAATTTCAGTTCCTGTTTATTATCTGCAGTGGTGCTGCACAGTTAATCATATTAAAACCTCTGCTGTAATCCACACCATTATTCATTCTCTTTGCATCTGACAGTTGGCTGTGAATTCACAGGGAGATCTGTTGCATTCAGTTAAGCACCCCTAATTTCTCTCTAAGCTGCTGTAGATCAGAAAAAAAAACTAGACTGTTTTATATCATGTTAACTGTGGAGAGAGTTTTTCCTCTCTTCTTTAAGAGCCTACGCTTGGTAGGGAACCGTTGCTGTTGTGGGCCCGCAAAGGCCACTGAGACACGAGTAAAGTTGGGTTGTAGAAATAAACTGCAGCCCCACAGGGTAACATAACATCACAGATATAAAGTGCATAACCACCTGCAACATCACTACCACCAGGCAGAGAGAAAAAAAGAGAAATCAACCCGGGAGTTCACACACAGGCTGCTTTTGATCTTATTCATTCTGGTAGCTTTCTCTTTGTGTAATGTTTGAGGAGACTTGGGCTGTCGCACACAGTGTTAGTCATCTTTGCACAGGGAGTCCGGGGCGGCCGTATCGTGAGTTTTCAGTTTGTGCCCTCGCTGGTGTTTGCTCATTCTCTGCCTTTGAGCCTGCCCCTCTGTAAATCTGCCTCTCTGTGACCAGCATTCTCGTGCCGCAGAACAGAAAAACAACTACAGAGCAGCACCCAATTAGTCAAACTGCTCAACAGCTTCACCCTGTTAACACGTGGGGGCGAATGCGGGCCTTTCTGTAACTTAAGTGTACGGGCAGGCACACAGCACATTTGTATTTGAGCGAAGTCCCGGCTCATACTGAGAGGCCAAAAATGGATCATGTCATTAAAGTTCCCATGACCAAAAGGGAGGGAAAAGTGCAAAGCATGCCTAGGTACATTCTTCCTCACACATTCCCAGCAGCCACGGTGATAAGATCATTTTTAGTGCATTTTAAAAAGCAGATGATGAGTTCAATTCAAATGATTCAATCCACGTGGAATGATTGTTTTTAGTGTACGCTCATCGTCTCTTGCTGGGAAATGATTTCATCCTCTCTGACTCCACGACCAAGGTATTTCAAAACTGTAGCTTCACGTCACCTCACAAAGCTCTGCAGCTATTTCTGGCCGCGTTTTGTTTTTGTTGTGTTTCAGTCCTTCTTACCACCTTGCTTTGATGACTACAACCGCTCTGTTGTGCTGTTTCAGTGAGTCTCTCTGCATTTAGCACCAACGTGGTTGTCACTGCTGCTCTATTTCACATTCACAGTACATCTTTTCCATTCCTTTTTTTACCCCTCCCCCTCCACTCCCGACACATTTGATCTGTTTTATCTATTGCTGTGTCTTGCAAACATACAGCACTGAAGAAAGTTTCAGTGGTAGATGTCAGCTGGATTTTGTTTTTGTCTTTTTGGTACTAAAAGTGTTGAGCATCTGCGGTAAATGTAGCATCTCTATCCATCTTTATCGGGCTATCTGTCTACTTCTGATGATCTGAGCATTCTATCTATGTAGTCCATGAGATGTTTTTCAGTTTTACAGTGTTTTCCAGTTTCATTTTCGATTTCAGGTGCATTTTTGAACGTGCAGAAGTTTAGGCTCCGTAGTGTAACTTTTGTGGTGCCGTGAGGTCTCTTATACCTCCTAAGGCAAAATCCCACAGATGGACTTTGAAATGATTTGCCAACTCTTTGGCCAGGCTGACCACTGCGCGTTGTTCGGCGTTCACATGGAGCCTGCAGGGTCTAGACTCATGAAGGATCTGTAGTGGGGAGATAATTTGACTGGGTTGTTTTTGACGTAATTATCTTCTAAATGCTGATTCTCTGATAGTGAGGGCATTAACTCGAATGTGCTCAAGAGGACGCAAGAATGCGGCATCCACATCTCTTCTTGATTTCCTCTGGGGAGCTTAATTACTGCGTTTGGGGATGAGGTGAACGGGGGTGTCCCGGTCATAATCATCCACAAATATATGATGACAACAGTGTTAAAGTTGGTTATTTTACAGCTGCCAAAGCAAACGTGCTGTATTGTAATAGTATTAATTTTCACTCTTTTGTAGAGATGTGTTAGGAGGAAAGAAAGGAAGGATTAATTTACAATGCAGGCTTACTGGTTTTGTTTTAAGAGAGTAAAAGACTGCTCAGTTCTGGTCATTGCCGTCACTGCTTGCATCGTCAATCTTTGTACACATGTAATCTGAATGGTCGTTGGCTTGTTTTGGTCTGTTGGAGAGAATGCAAATCAATTGCTGGCAACATCAGCACTCAAAGCAAATGAGCTCAGCTTGCATACGAATAGCTCTGGCCATGTTTTACTATGGTTTCTGCAGAAAGTCTGCATTAATCTGTGATTAATGGTAAATTGCACCTACACTGTTAATGTAGCTCACCAAAATTAGCAGAGCTCAAACACCATCCAGCTGATTTTCATTCCATCCTGCTGCTTCGCTCTCCTTTCTTTCCTTCGTCTCCAGCAGCTCTCTGTGTGCAAACAGATGTGTCAAGGAACAAAAACTAAATACACACCAAATGAATGCTCCAGTCGAGGTCCATCAGCTCCCCTCCGTTTGAGCTGATTACAACTGTTAGAACAAACGCTGTGTAAACACTCTGCTGTAACCTCTGCCCTTTTTTTGAGCAGTTTTCTCATTTTATTGGTGAGCGTTCAAAACACAAGATGCTTTTGAACAGATGAAGTTAGAGTAGAAGAGTAGTAGATTATGCTACATTAGTCTTAATAGTTTTCATCAATGATTATGAACTTTATTTTCAAAAATGACATTTGTGTCTGGTTCTTTAAGCAGCCTGCTATTGAAGCTGAGCACACAACATAATCTTGCTTTTCTGGGCTATCATTGTTTCAGCTTTTTCGCCACGCTTGCAGAGACTCTGTGGGTTAACTTCATTTCCACTGGGGTTGATGGAGCTGCCAGGGTGGGTGCTTGATACTCAGTGTCTTACCCAGTAAATTTTTTTGGTGATCAGGATTTGTTTAGGTATATTCCTTGGGAAAAAACACTGCAATTCTGCAATGCCTGAAACTGCAAAGTGGCACTCACATATTTGCACATCAGCAGTGTTACTAAAGTGCATTATTGTTAAAGGTCAGTTTAAGAAAAGGTGAGGCTTTTTTTGGTTGCACAGTTCAGCAGCAGAATAAAGTTACTTCCTGTTTAAGTTGTTTTAACATCGCTTCTATTTAAGACCGACGTACTGTGATCTGACATGTTGCCCTAATCTGCGTCTGCATGAATGAAAGAGATGATGATCTTCAAATTAGAGTAAGTAATACCAGATTTTTTTTTACCATCTTTTAATTAGACGTCTATGGCTTTGCAACAGGGACAAAGTGTAGAATTTGAGTCCTCGTGGAGGCCCTCGCCACTCTGACAGTCTGCGTGTATTGACTGGCAGCATGCATGTATAGATCCATCAAGATTACACACTGTTGACTCACGGAAGCTCTTTAAGTTACTCCGCTTATTGATCGGTGCATTTCCTCGCTGTTGTCGTCCTTGATAAATGGATTAGGATCTGCCCTGTGCTTTTTGCCTCTAGAGTTACCACTTCAACAATGCTCACTAAAAGTGCCCTTGCTATCTTGCACCAACAGTAAACAATGTAAAGTTTTCCCATTAGGGCTCCATTGATAAGGTTTAAATCAATTAAGCCACAGAAAGTACCTAACTTCCAGGAAATTTAGTGTGAAAGTGGAGGAAGATAGGCCTTGGATAGCGGTCTGTCCTTGAAGCCCACCATGTCAGTGGAGCCAAGGTCAGCGGGGATCAATAAATGAGTGGGTGTGTGGAGCATATATTCCCATCACACTCCTGCTCTGCCTCCCTCTCTTAATCCCCCCCCACTTTCCCTCAAGGCCCCACTAAGTGGACGGTGGAAACCAGCAGCTGTCGGAGTTCCCATCGGATCACCTCAGACAGCGAAAGTGAATTTCACTGAGGGAGTCGCGGAAGTCTGGAACATCAATATCAAATGATCTATGGGTCAGCCATCTGCTTAGTTTCTTTATCCCTTTGTCAGAGAGAAGCTCAGAGGGACAACCAACCAACAAAAATTAGTCTGAGTTATAAATTTTATTATTAATATTTTGCATATTCTTTACATGCTATGTTTTTTTAAGCAACACATATTTGCCTGATGTTCTCACATGTCAGATCTGGTTATGATAAAGCTAATATCACTCACTCCTACTGGTTTTCATGACAATTCATTGTATAGATTTCAATGTTGAGGAGCTAAAAACCTAAAATAAGATGAATTAACAATTTATTTCCACACTTAATGACTTAAATATGATTAGCACCTTATAACAATATCTCTCGCTTAACATTTCTTTTAACATTTTTAAGGAAATATAGTATCTTATATCCCAAAAAACACTGATAACATGCTTAGATTATTCTCTTGCTTTTTTCTTGCCATCATGGTGGAATAAAATTCAAGAGGTGAAATGACGTTGGTTTGACATGCTGGTGGTTTTAAGCAACCTCTTCAGAATGATCTGAGAGGGGTGGGTGGCAGTCTCCCCTAAATTCCACCCTGCTCTGACCCCCGTCCCCTCCACACTGCTTGCTATAGTTATCCCCAGCCTGTTTCAACTTAGTTATGGCAGGAATGTGCCATTGCATGAGGAGGGGTCATCGTTCCTCATGGCTCTTCCCCAGTCCTTAGTCAAGGCTGCCGAGACATGGACATGCTTTCCCACGCATGCCACCACCCTCCCATTCATCAATCAAGAATGCTGATATTTATTACACAGGGAGCTTAACTTTGCTTTATCCAGGCTATTTAGAGAGAGTATCTTTTATGTCTTTTTCTTTGAAGGTCTCCTTGTCTGCGCAGTCTGGTCTCGAAATAGACAAACTCTACAGTTAATTGTTATCATGATATTATGATATACTTAAAATATCCAAAGTTCTATCATTTGCTGACTCTGGTGACCCTCTGATCAGAGATATTGTTCATCAGGTCCAAATCAGCCTCTCCTCCAGTCATTGGCCCAGCCTTCCTAAATAGCTCGTTTATATTATTGCCTGCTCTGACTCCAGCAGTGCTGTCACTACAAAATGGACGAACCTTCTGACACAATAAGCTGGAGAGGACTGTCCCTGTCACAAATCCTTTATTCTGGACCAAAGTGGAGAGTTCAGTTGGCCAATTCTCTTCCAACGGTAGAGATCACGCTGTCTGATTAGATTCACAGATAATTTTAGTGTAATGCAAAAATTCACGCAGTTTGCGGATAAGCTTGGTTTAAAATTTATAGTGAATAATAATGTTTCTTAGACAAACTTGATTCTGTTTCATGCTGTCTGCTAACCATAAATCAGCACTTAAGGGCATTGTGGAGGGGGGAAGTCCCTGACTTTTGAAAATAGATCTAGTTACTTCAGATGGTCTCATGTCATCTGTGTTTCAGATTTATTGGCCACCAGTCTGCCCAAAGACTTTCAACTTGATCTGCACCAAGCCTTTTAGTCTGACCACCTATTGTTTCACTGTTTAGTCAACCTTGTCTTGTCTGGCTTTTCAAACAAGCTGAAGTTTCAGCTGTTCAGCCTCTTCCCCCCCCCCCCCCCCATCACTGCCCCCTGCATGGTTTGTGCTTTGAAGATGGAAAGAGAAATTGGATTTCATGCTTTGGAGTTGATATTCAAGTTAAAATGGAAAAATGTCTAAAATAAGTACCACTGTTTTCCAGCCGAGTAATGCCTCCGGCTTTCCTGTCAAATAACAGAGCTTTTGGTTTATTTCAGCTCGGTGCGTACAGTCACCTGACCACCAAAACATGAAGTTGTTTTACAGCTGCACAAGCAGTGTCTGACAGACGAGCACCAAATCACATTTATTGGTTGGAACATTTATTTGGTTGATTTCAAATGTACTTAAAAGGGCTGCAAAACTATTGTCTGATATTTTTTTTATTTAAATGGTCATGGTCGTAATAATGGTGCACTTCTAGTTGTAGAAGTTGCATCAGATTTCTACTTTAGTTTGTTTGCAGCTGTTCATAGGTGTTGCTATATGCCCTCCTGCAGAGTTTAATCCATTGAATTCAAGGTAAGATTCTCTCCCTTACGTTCGTAGGCCCACTGAGACTCTTGTTTTTGTTTGCCTTTGGCAAAGTTTAGAAAGACAACCAAAAGTGAAAGAAAAGAACATTTGAAGCATGTGTTGTGAAACAACTGTAAAAGTTTGTCATACTCACCTTGTGTTATGCACTTTTCAAAGTATTTCTTCAAGCTATTATTTAAAGTTGATGAGCAGACAGATTGGCAGGGTTTCACTTTTACAACATGACTTGTGCACACACACAGATAGTTACACATGATTGATGTCGCTCACTTCTGCAGGTGATGTGCAGGTCAGATAAGGAAGTGACAGAAAGTTGCCTGCGAGGGATTTATCGTCCTGTCAGTTTTGAAGGGATTCAGCCGCTATTAGAATCACATCATGACTAAAATAAGAACCTAAACACGGATTACACCACACCAGCTTTATTTACAACCCAGGAGCCATCCAATTTGATGGCTGAAAATATATGATCTTATCTTACTGGGAAGAGGTCATGAGGTGCTACAGGCTGATGCAGCTTGAACTCCACGATTTCCAGAGGCTAACTCACATGGACGTTCAGGTGGAGGGATGGGTAGGTTCAAGCAAAAGCATTCACAGTTTACAGTTATAACTCTCTTACACTCTTATTAAGCCTTTAGATATGAAAATACTGCATCAGACCAGACTAACTACTGACCATTGTCATCTGGGTGGATGCAGAGTTTCTGCTCTGTGTGTGATTTTTGTTGTGACTCCTCTGCACCCGACCGGACCTGCTTCATCCCACCCTGTATCGCATGTTTTTTCAGCTGTGTTTACATGCCAGCTCTCTGAAACTTGAAGGGTGGGGTGAATGCCTTCCTCTGTGCCAGACTTCTGACATCTGTCAGGACTGAACATCATTCATATTTTTCTTTCCTTGCTACATGATACCTAAATGCTTAAGCTCATGTACACATTAAAACCTTACTTTTTTTTTGCATCTTATTTCTTATGTCAAAACTTCAGAAAAAAAATTTTGCTTTTAGAAGTTTCTGGCATACCGTTATTTCACTGATGTAGTCATGTTATTTTTTTCTTGGACCTGCAATCACCACATATTAATTACTCATGCTGTGAATTTTTTTAGAAGAATAGATTATTAAATCTAACCCAATATGAAATAAATGAATAACTTTACATATATTTGTATAATTTTTTAGAATTTAAATAACTTTCGATAATTCTAGTCATTAAGAAAATAATCTCAAAAATATTTCATCTCTGTAGAATTTAAATGGAAATATATAAATATACATATATACACACACATTTATGTATACATACATATGTATAGATATGTATGTATACATATATGCATATATATACATATATGCATATATATATATATATATATATATATATATATATGTGTGTGTGTGTGTGTGTGTGTGTGTGTGTGGGAGTTG
>JBAJHX010000081.1:4270334-4285200 GCA_037176925.1 Amniataba percoides | reverse complement strand
GATCTTATATATAGAGAGAGAGAGAGAGAGAGAGAGAGAGAGAGAGAGAGAGAGAGAGAGAGAGAGCTGGACATTACTTTATTATTCAGCTCATTAATATTAACATAGCTGAAATTTGCCCCAAAAATTGAGTTTGGTGGGGCCGGGAAGATTGAAATTGCACTGTAGTCATGTTTTGTTAATGCTGACCTTCCACTTCCTTTTCAAACTTATTTCCTCTGTGGCAAATAATGCAAGCCAATCGGTCAGTTTGCAGGGAAGAAAAGCATCTGTACTACATGCATTATTGATGAGTATGAAAATGGAGCCTCTGAGCTAATAGGTAATCCGTCATCTGCGGCTTGCAGCACAGTTGGTAGCCTTGATCCATCAGAGTCCACTCCTCGACCCTCACCCTGCACTCGAGCTCTGTTATTGATCACTGGCGCTCCAATTTGGCCCTGTTTCATTCACAATAATGTGTCATTTGCATGGATGTAATGCAGTCAGCCGTATGTGGTTGGCATTATTTGGTTGAAGATGACATCAAACGGTCAGTTAACCCCCCAAGGTGATGTCTGTGTGACCACCTTTTTAAAGCCCATTTGGCTCGATCGGACAATATCCCATAAAAAAAATTCATGAAAACTGATCAAAAGCTTCTCCCTAGAAGTTGTGTTAACTGATATCTACAGTCTCCTACAGCACAGTAAATCTGTGGATTTTAAAAAGTTGATTTAGGCTGATGACACACAAGTGTCCCAGTTTAACATTTCACAAGCCAATTTGATTTGTTTTCACAGTGGGCTTTTCTGATATTTGCATTTGAGGCAAACACTCCACTTCACTGCAAGCTGCTCCTGAGTTGCAGCAATCAGTCACTGTTGAGTGAAACTAATCACCCATCAATGTTATTTCATCCAAGTACTCCTAGGAGTTTGATCAGTGTTTAATTTGTTCAGGGATTATAAAGTAACACTGTGACAGAACAACAGCAGTTAGCAGTGTTTCATTTGACTTTAAATCTCACTGCCGGGCATAATCAGTAAAGAAGTCATTTAAGACCGTGTTTTCATATTAGCTGAATGCACTGCAATGCATTAGTGTAGAATTTCACTAAATTGCATTGCATTGGAGGTGCACTTTAAAGTGGACCAGCTGAACACACTGTCTAATCAGACCGGCAGAAAGAAGTGCCAAAAGAGTGTCACATCATGTACATCGTGTTCATCAGTCATACTGTATTTTCATCTTGCCATTTAGTTGGAGCAATCATGACATGACTGGCTACTTTTAGAATAGAGATCGACAGTGTTGAAAAATGAGTGTGTCTCCGACAAAGGCTGAAACCAGATGGGGACTTGAACTGCTAATGTCATCAAGATGTTAACTCTGAAGCTATGTCATTGAAAAAGAATGAGGGATGATTAAGACAGAAAGCTTCCCCCTGAGGATTTTTTTTTTTTTTTTTGCAAGAAGTGTACCTTCGTTTTCCTTGTGCCGTGAGGATAACCTCATACACTCAGGCTCATTAGGGTTTAAAGGTTTGGGTGGAAGATATTGCAAATACGGTTGTCTGTCATAAAACATTTTCTGCTGCCAAAGATGTCTTCATCCTGGCTCGGTTAGCGTGAGAAGAAAACATGTTAATTTTTTAAAATGCACAATGTTAGTAGTGATAAAATGGGTCAAAAAAGGCAGAAAGAGTGTTCAAATTCAGCTACATTTTGTGAAAAAAAATAGAGAGGCTATTATTTTAAGGCAGAAATTTTCTAAAGTCTGTGATCTTGTCATGTTTAAGTGAACAGCCAGAGGCAGAGTCAAGTATTTAAATGAATCTGAAATGTATTCTTAACTTGTGTCAGTCTACAATGATAAACAATGGAAAAAGACTGCAGTATCCCTGTGGAACCTCGAGAGAAAGTTGAACCCATAGAAGCCCTTTGGTTTGAAATAAATGAGGCCCAACATGTGGAAATGTGATGTAAACCCCTTTGTTGTGTCTAATAAAAACTAAGATTATAATTGTTTCCTTCCAGCGTTACAAGGTAATAACTTTCTGTCCACGGATTGATCGTCTGTCCCTTTTCTTTGGAAACTCTGTGCTGCCTCTTGCCAGACGGGCCACAGAGCCAAATCTGTTTTCAGATGCCAAATTGCCAAATTGAAATTAGATTTTAGAGAGCTTGGCAGGGGGGAAGGAAAATTGGAAACTATTTTAGGAGGAAAAAGTGGGACAGGGTTAAAAATTTACCAGAAATACAATATCTCTTTTGAAATCCCATCAAGGTGAAAAAGAAACTCGCCAAAATGTTATTTAAACAAGAAGAATCATTTCTGTTGCAATAATAATGGCCAAAAGTACAGTAGCCTAACAAAATAATATACCTCTATCACATTTATTCTTCATGCATTCTACACTACAGTCTGTTTTATGGGTCCATTCAAACCATCCAACATAGGAGTTAACTGCTTTTGACAGAGATAACATAAAACATGAGCGCAACTAGTATCGCTGTCTAAAACTCAGAGGACGTGTTTATACCTTTCTAGAAATGAGCTAAAATCTAGCTAGAAATTTCAGTCCTCCATCTTTTTTAGTAGTCTTAGTGCTTCATTTCCAGCCTTTACTGGGAAAAAATAAACTTGTTAAGAAAGGCATACCTAAAAGATCAAAAGGGGAAGGAGATAAAATGAAGTTGTAACACGAAAGATTTGCATTGGGAAACATCATCAGAAATAGCTGTGCTGTGTTATGTTGGAGATATCATGGATGTGTGAACGGGTGTTGATGGAAGCTAAATTAATTTCTGGAAGCAGCGCCTTCTGTTCATGGAAGTTAACTCTGTTTAAGGGTCATTAGTCGCAGCTCCATCCCGCAGTTTGCTGCAATGTTTCTTCATGTACTGTTCCACAAAATCATTGAGTTGAAGTCTGAAAAGCCACAGTGTTCAGTCGTGTTTTCCTGGAATCTGGCACTGAACATTTCATCTGCGCCTGTAACTCACCTGTACGTTGAAAGACGGTGAGCTCCGAAAGTTTATTCACTGGTCTCGCGAGATGTGGCGCAATGTGTTGGTTTAAGCCCATCGCAACATCTCAAAGGGTAAAATTAACAGTAATCTGGAACTACACTGTCATGAATCCCAAAAACCCCTGTCAGGTTGCAACGTGATATGGCTCTTAAAGCCTCATCGCCTGATCCGTGGTTCTGGCGGTGTTGTGGTGTCGTGTTGGTGCATGTCTCTCACAAGCTCAGCTGTTGATGGAATGCAAAGCTGGTGAGAGTTGAAATATTTTCTCGGCAGACTGGCACGAATGCGCCTGTGCTGCTTCAGCCTGCAGCAAAGCAACCAAGCATGCCTACAGAAGTTTCATGAGTTTCCCAAAACATAATTTGAAATTGCGTCTGAGAGTACGGCTGCTGTAAGAGGAAACTGAAACAAAAGGGGTGGCAGTTTGATCATTTAATTTTGATACTGTCTGCCAATCTGTTGACTCTTGTCCTTTTGCCCACTGAGCTGCAAATTTAGCACAACTGACCGTAAAGCTAAATTATCTTAATGGGGGACATTATCTGACTGAGGTGTGTGAAAGTATGCACTTAATTATTAGACATTTAATTTATCATTTAAAGGGGTTTATTGGAATATAATTTTTATATTTCCATTTTCATTTGTGTGTAATCATGTAATCAAGTAAAGAATCAGCGGCGTTTTCATTACCGTGTTTGCAAAGTACCCCATATCAGACGAACCCATGCAGCATGAGGTGGTTTTATTAATTGCTGCAGTGTTTGTTGGTTAGGTGGTCTCATTTGTTAGGGCTGGAGGTTATGAAGTTGTATGTGATGGGGTGACACAATGTAACTGACTTAAGTTATTGTATAAATCTACGTTTAGCATTTGTGAGGTGATTCAGACTCTGAACATACTCAACAGTATCATGCAAACACTGCTCTTGCATGAGATATACCTGAAGCAGTCTAGCTTGTCTCAGTGTTGACAGAACAGAAGAAAACTCACTCATTAAACACACTGCACGTAGAAGTATCTGGCAGCTTCTTCCTTGACAAACTCTTCTTTATGCAAAAACTCCTTTCATTTCCAACCACATTTTCTTTCTTAAATTCTACGTACAGTGTCGCTCACATCAGTGATCCTGGTTTCATGGTGATCCACATTGTAGTTCCCTCGTTATTTGGTACCCGATGAGTCTGACTGGTTACTTTTCAAAGGGCTAATTTGAGCCTGACATCCTATAAACAGAACAGAGCGACACGAGGATGTAAAATGCAGCGGGGATTGCCTTTGCTCACTTTTCTAATGACTTCATTTCTGTGCATTGGGAGCAAGACTGATGGATTTTGATGTCTTGCTGAGCTTTTTGATGACTCAGTCATCACATCCATAGCTCTCATCATGAGGGTCGAAATATTCTGCCTGAAGATGACCATGTGACTTTTTAATGAGTATTCAGAAAGTGACATAATGACTTTGACATGTAGTCTCACCATTTTCTCATTACCTGTCGTTCCTACACCCACTAATGGAATAACTATCCATGCCGATTTGAATGTCAAAGAGGCAGACCCAGTTTTCTGACATCCTATCCAGTAATAACAGATATTATTCAGAAATCTGTGCCTTTAGCCTGAAATGCAAACCTGCAGACTCATCACATTTTTGGCAAAAATTTCCTTTTGAATAAAAAAAATATGGTACCTGCATGAAACGTGGATCTTTTGCTTCGGGAGTCTCTATCCTTTTCCGCCCACACTGCCATACCCCTCTCGAGGGAAAAAACATAAACTTTCCAACATTTGCTGCCCAGATTAACATGTTCTGGCTGCTGTATCTTTTATGTTGTGTATCGGCATCAAATGACCTAATGCAACACGGCCTGTGTGCTGCATCGAAACGATGGAGGTTCACGTCAGAGAGAGAAGTGGTCAATTAAGAATAAGGGGTGGAAAATACACACATGGCAAAGAGATGATTTCCTGGAGCAGAAAAAACTGTGCAATTGAACATAATACAGTTAAAATGAACTTCATTTCAGGGGGTTCAGAAACACCTCCCTTTTCTTTATTCTTGCTTACAGGCCAGGAAATTATATTCATTGTCTGGTTTTTGAATGATGTGCGCTGCATTGCACTTCAGGTTTCCCTTTTTCCTCCCATTGGATAGCGCACATCCTGCAATCTATTGTGGAGACAACAGATGGGAGAGTCTCTTCTTTCTCACTTTTACCATTCTTTGTATTCCCACAATGTCTTTGCATCCCTGCTTCTGTTTCTTTATCTCTGCCTTGTGTCTGTCTCTCTTTCTCAGAGGGTCCTTCACAGGTTTTTATCACGTACTTAGTCTAAGACAGGCCCTTGGAGACCTGCTGCAATCAGCCCCGAGCAGGAAGCCAACATAAGCAGACTATGCATGGAGAATTATTCAGTACTTAACAATCATGACCCTCTTCTATCTTTCCTGTCACCCCCTCCCCTACACCCACACCCCACCCATTTCCTCTGTTCTCCTCTCCCAGCTATTGTTAATCTGA
The DNA here is from genome assembly GCA_037176925.1 of Amniataba percoides. Taxonomy (NCBI): domain Eukaryota; kingdom Metazoa; phylum Chordata; class Actinopteri; order Centrarchiformes; family Terapontidae; genus Amniataba; species Amniataba percoides. The sequence goes on along the minus strand of JBAJHX010000081.1, from coordinate 4,279,665 downwards.
GCCTGTTTTTTCCCTTTGTTTTTGTTTCACTATAAAAATGTGCCCTTGTCTTCAAAGATGGTACTGAGAGAATATTCGCTTTTCTTTGAAATGCTTAGCTTCAGTTTGTAGAGGAGCAGAGGGTTCGGCTAATGTGTGAGGAAATGATAGTTGTGAACATAAGGAGGATACGATGCATAGATAAGACATTTGGAACGAGGCAATCTGTCAGTGAAGTACATGTAGATATTACATCTTACTGTACTTTGTGTGCTTAATGGTACTCTGAGCACATCTCCAGTGTAAGCTTGTCATGAAGCACAGGCGACGCCGCTCGTGTTTCAATGTGACATCAGCTTATGAGCAGCTTATTGTACCCATCAGATCATTTACATAACTGTTTTTTTTAGACGTTTATTGTTATGAATAATAAGATACAATAATGGGTGTTGATGTTCCTTTAACACGCATATTCACTACCTGTCATCTACTACTGTAGTCCTATAAATCATGAAGTCTTGCTTAAAGACTCATAGTAATAGTCATTGAGCCGACAGATGTTTGGCTTTCCTGTACTGCATTGTACTTCCATGAAAAAGTACCGCATGAATTAGGATTTATGTGATGATTTTATGTGATAATTATGCATGACAAACACATGGTCTTGAAATGATCATACTGACAATAGGAATTGTCAGTCACCTCGGGACTCGATTTGACGATGGATCCATCATTAAACAATTCTCGATGCACCCCTATGCATTGCGATGCATCACAGAATCAGTTATTTCCATTTCTATTTTCTGCGAACCCAAGTGCATTCAGTGACTCTCGTCATGCAAGTATTGTAGTGAAATCTATATGTGATATTCACAAACAAGACCTAGCAGCTGACAAGATCAAAATCGCTGTCTTGTGACCTGTGGGGGTGGCAGCTGTTCTGATTTGATCCACATTATGAGAAATGGAGCCTGTTTATGTGTAATAACACTTTGAGTTTAATTATAAAGTTTGACCTCCCTGTTTCAGTGTTTGTGTTAGTGTTTGTTGGTTATGCAACACAGAAGCCTTGTTTAAAAGATGCACACATGCATGCAGGAATCAGAAACGGAGCATGAAGAGGACAGATAATGATATCTCTTTGCTGATAGTTGTGTTCAACGTGTTGATTTCACTGTGCTGTAAGTCTGAACACGTATTTATCTGTGAGCTGATGGTCATTTTCATCCAACTGAATATTTATTCTGTAGCTTATTTAGCTATAGTAACATATCACAAACCTCTCTTAGATGAATGCAAACCATACATATACCGTTCAAGTTGATGAAAGCATACATTCATAGCGTTTCTGGCTTAATAACGATGAATCTTGACAGATTGGAAAGCGAATAACTTGGATTTATTTCTTTTAGAGACTTAAGCTCCTGAACAGTTTGTAACTTGTACTCTTCTGCTTCAAGCAAAGCGTTGTTTGTGTGAGAGTGAGCCCAGTGACACAGATCTCTGCCTGAACAGATCGTCTTCAGATCTGGAATAACAAACAGACAGACTTGACTTCGCACTTTGGTAAATTTTGTGACTGTGTGGTATCTTGGAAAGTGAATTACAGTCTGACTTGGGGATGAAAACGTCTCAGTCCAAGGCACTGAAACACTGGATGGAAACAAATAACGCAAATACTTGAAGTTTCCAAATATTTGATAGAAGGTTTGAGATCTCATTGACATCCAATAGGTGTAATTAACTGTCTGCGTCTGGGAAGGTCAGTCGGCCTTTCTCATGAGTCATGTTTGCTATGGAAAATAACAGACTTTCTGCTCCTGCCTCGAGTGTTGTGCTAAGTTTATGTACTCGATGGCGTGACAATGAGTCAGAGGAGGTGTCAAAGAAGGCGGGCGGCACTAGCTAAAATATAGTAACAGATTTTCCTTTTCCCCACATTTGATTAGAATATGAATGCAGCGACACTTCAGCAGCCTCAGCCTCTAATGAGGCTCAGCTGCTGTTACTGTGAAATGTCACTTCTGTTGACGGGCTACAGGTGTGATGAGTCTCATTTAATTTAATTAGGTGTATTCGTGGGATCCAATGAGGCAACGGTGACACTGTGTATACCACATGGGTTGCTATGGTAACCGTTTCCGATCAAACTCCCACTGCTGTGGCTGTGGGCGGCCGTTTGCCGTCACATGTCCTCGTGCTGTTTCTTCCTTTTAAAAGCATATGCAAGAAGAAAATGATGACAGACAAGCTAGCTTAGTAAATGTCAACCTCAGGGGGGCTCGCTCAGGGAAAAGTAATCTTTTTTTCATCTTTTTTTCTGGTTTATTATATTTGTCTTACAGGCATACACAAGATCCATAGCAAGATTAAGAGTCACATCAAATAATTTGCAAAAAGAAAAGAAGCAATGCAAGGTTTGTACAGTATATAGTTCACATATACCGTACAAACATACACTACAGGATCCATTCTGCACACTATAGGCACAAATACTGTCTCTGCTCTCCAAAACTTTCCTTGGTAATGCAATGCTGATATTAATTCCTCTTAATTGGCTCTTTTTTATTGCTTGAAACTGTAAGTAAGGAGATAAAGACGACAAAGAGAAAGGCAGTCGGAAAGGACACTGGTGCAAAACATGTAAAATATCAAATTAAAACTCCTCAGACTCCCTCTTCTCTTTTGAAATTGTGCTGGATCCATTGGAGCTCCCTCGTTTTCTCACTCGCCCTATTAAAGAATGGGTTCTTGAGCCTTTCCCCATGCACGCATACTTAAACTATTACTCAGTATTTTATTGTCACAGATTGATGTTGCGCCATTTCATCACTCTCACCACTTTATGTTCTCCGCTCGGGTTAGGCTATCAAATATCCCTCCTCTCCTGAATATTTTATGACACGGGGCCTTCCTCCGACTCGGAGATCTGATCTGTCGTCGTCGTCGCACTCCGACGCCGGCCCACACCCTCAAAGTGGGAGGGATCCTGTGATTTTTATCTTTGTTACTATTTAATGGGATCGAATGGCCATGTGAAATATTCATTTTAAATCATCGCCGTTGCTCTGCAGGAGTAAAAGGACAGTGGCGTGTGCAGAGTTAAATGACTTTGTAAATTTTGAATCGTGGTGACATACATGTAATATGATATCTATCTCTGGTTCAGAAATATTGATCGCTCTCCCACATGTATCTCATCAGTCGTTAATTCCTTGTGTGAGATTGAGATTACGTGATTATTGCTGCACCGCTGTTACAAAGATGTAAATTAGACTACAGAATGAGGCTGTAAATTGCAATACCACTCAACTTGTTATTCCTGTTGTTAAGGGTAGTTCAGTTAGTACTAATTTCCAAGAACAGCACTGTCAACAACAAAAAGGGCTCAGACCTGTAATATCACCAGGCCGCCACATTCACAACATGTAGTTTCTGAAGCACACCAACATTACGACTGTTACACCCCTGATATTTTCCTCTTTCTCGCGAACGCCGAATTTTCCAAATTTGTTTATGTACCAAAATTACCAGAAACTCGCCTGTTTCAGTTATTTTTGCTCCTTGAGCGAGGCACAAGCAAGTTTCACCGCATGTTGTATCGTGTAAGAGTGCGTACGTGACCCATCAACGTGATTTGAAGCGATGTGATATTTTCCTTCAGGCCGTTTTCTTTGGCCTCCTCTGTACTTTCAGCTCAGAAAAAGAGCAGTTTTTGCTCAGTTTGACAGATTTTTTTTTACCCCAGAGCAGCTCCACTCACAGCTTCCCCGTTTGCGTTTGCAACCTTTCTCATTTTCTGATATTTGCGTTCAATCTGAATAAACTGTAACGGGGTATGTTTAGACAGCCTGAGGAGTGACACGTCAGACGTGCGTTGAAGTTAAACAAAGAACATTAGTTCAGAGTCTCCGTCAGAGTTTCCTGATTTTGAAAAGACCTTCCTGAAGTTTACGGTGAATTTAGATTTTTTTCTAGGTACGGGAACACACAACACAACACACTTATAAAAGTAAATCAGATTTAAGGCTGGAGCTGTGAAGGACATTGCTTTTGTGATTCAAGTGTAAAAAAAGTACTAAAGCTGAGTCTTTTCAAGGTGTTCTGCTGTCTCCTTGAGGAATGGGAGAGTGTTAGAGCACACCCCTCACACATCACAGATAGCGTTTTCCTAACTTGACGTGCGAATAAAGGCGCACCCTATGAGTGAGTCAAAGCCTGTCCAAGTGTCACTCACACACTGCACTAAAATCTCATCCTGACGTGCATTTCATCATTCTCCCCTCGGTTCTTACAAACGGCTCATCCACTGAGTGAAGCGCATGTGGCTACTTGATCATGCTGATGTACAGTATGCGGACACTAGACAGTGTTTTTTGCATGTCAACAAGCTTTTAACTTGATTGCAAGACCCCCAGACTCTCAAGCACACAAGAGTCTGAGCTCGCCACCCACAGGAAACACATTTATTAACTGTCTTAAAGTGTCCAGATACACTTGTCGAGCACCAAATTGTCCCAGACTAACTCAGCTGGTGGAGCATATTACCAGCTAAGCCAATGTATTTTTAACCATTATATGTTGTATTTCCACTGAGGGTATGGGCATTTAAGTTTACTGAGGAGAATCTGATAGTGGGCAGACATATACAGTCAGCAATGCAATGAGCTGGTTACAGATATTAGTTTTGGTCAAGGAAGGATATTTCTGCAGGATACACTGCTGCCATTTTCATGTTTTTTCTGGCTATTATGTTTAACTGTATATGTTGGTCAGCATCTCCTATATATGTCACTTTTCCTGTTGTCTGTTCCAGACATTTAAGATACTAAAGGGTTCTTTTTAGTCAGCAATTTCCACTGCAGTTGCTGAAATCTGGAAATAGTTTCACAAGGAAAAATCATTTACAAAGACAATTTAGTTTCTGAATTCCACCAGTGCTAATTGCAAAGCCCAGATACACCAGCACTGCAATACAGAGGGGCACAAAACAATCCAGTGCTTTGCCATTATCACTTTCAGTCACCCGGCTCCCCGAGCTCAACCTCTCTGACGCAGAGGCCCTTTCATATGCTTTGATCCTGTTAATAATTATTTGCCATGCAGCTGAAGAAGGAGGGCAGATTGAAAAAGCAGCAGAATGCTACAGACTGATAGTGGCTCGGAGAGAGAGAGAGGGGGGAGAGTAAGACTTGGAACATTTTGTGGTGTAGGAGTTTCAACAACCCTGTGTTGTCCTTCCCAGACATTTCCACTAAATATGAAAAGGCAGAGAATGGCCTCAAGGCTTCATCTGAAACTGTCAGTGTATGCCAAAGGACAGCAATCCTGCCCTGCATAAACAATAATTGAATCTGGGAAAAAATAGGACTGTTTTTTTTTCTCTAAACTTTTTAAAGAAAAACAGGGTGTTGCATTCACTGTCACCCTCCATACAATTTATTTTCCTCTATTACTGATGTGTTTCTGATGAATTGTGAGTGCCTTATCTCGTCCCCGCCGTCCTCTGCTGTTGGAAAACGTTTCCCTCATGGACCCAGGCTCCTTATCTGGAGTTTCTCTGGAAGGACTCAGAAGCAGAACTGGAATCAGCATCCCCACTGGTCTGTTGGCGAGGTCAGGAAAAGGAAAGCATTGGCTCGGGGGACAGGGGACGGTCGAAAGCGAGCCAAGGAGCTCAAACGCTTCTTCATTCTCTTCTCTTCGCTGTGGTGGGAAGATAGATTTCTCAGACATTTTCCCATTTCTCCATAGATACTGGTGCTCACGCTGGCCTGCTGTTGTGTAATGCCTGCCGGGGTCGTGATCAGAAAACTCAAAGTCTGCATGTTTCTACAAGTGCAAGTGAGAAGGCTAATTGTTTGATGCATGGGCTGCATGGACATTTGAAGGTGTTTTTCTCCATGCAAGACACTCCCACAGCACCTTCTCACCGCTCATGCAGTGTTGATTGACTCTAGAAACAAGAATGATCATTTGATTTTCCTCCCTAATGTATACTCAAGCAGGATTTCTAGACTCATGTCGAGGAGTTATGGCGTAGCTTAAGAGGCATGTAGCAGTAGTGGGAAAGCTGTCAAGCCTTCAGATCAAGTATAAACCCAGCTTCTCCCTCGTACTTCATTATTCACTGAAATCACTGATTGATAGCCTGCCCTTAATTCTACCTTAATAATGTTATTGAAATAGACTTTTATGATCCCAGAGCTCAATAAGAAAATTGATATGTTGAGGTTCTAGTTAAATCACCGCAGAGAAAGACGAATGGTTGAAGACTGGCATCCGTCACTCTCTTTATCGCTGCAGAGACAACATGTAAGAGGAAGTTGTTATTATGACAAAGCTGCAATTGCCTGAGTCTCAGCAATTGGGCAGCTGATAGTGAAGGACAGAGGAATGGATGGTCCCATTACGGTCCCTGTCACTCCAAGTTGGGAAAAGTAGAACCAGGTGAGTGAGGGATCGTGTCAGACCCCCCCTTAACAAACGGAGGGACCGCTGAGGGTGATGTGCCAGTGTAAGTGCAAGGGCGGCGATGCAGAGCAGCTGTCGGGTGTGTTTTTGCATGCTTGTGTGTGTGAATGCGCACGACTGCACTGACTGTTGCAGGAGCCAGGAGCGGCGCCTCGCACACAAACAGGCCGCTGACGTTCGTGGATGAAAGGCAGTAAACTTTAATAGCAGGTTAGTCGTACATAATGGTGTCTAACCACAGGCATTTTTGTTGGAAGCCGCCTGACATTAAGCGTGGCTGTTTGTGACAGTTGACTCATGGGACTTTAAAGTGACTTAAGATTCACAACTCACAGGCAAACCTGATTGTAATGGGAGTAAATATTTAATTTTTTTTTCTGGTGTTGTGACACTTTGTTTTTGCATTGGCTTCTATAAAATCTGTGATAAAGACAGTATATAGGTCGTATTTAATATTTAATTTAACTTCTAAAAACACTTCCTGTTATGAATTACAGTAGTTTTATATCTGTGTTTCACGATGTTTTGCTTTACACGCAGCATTATCTAACATTTAACTAAGTCATTCAAGTACAGTGTGTTTATGTGGCGAGAGCGTGAAATTCTTCCTTGAGCAAAAATACAGTATCGCCGTGTTCAACAGCCGAGTGGAGCGATCAGATCAGTAATATTTCCATGGAGCTGTGCTTAATCTGATCCCAGAGATAGAAGAGCACCAGCAACCACAAAGGCTGCGGAAAGCTTTCTGTTATTTTAATCCATCTCCCAGGAAACTCCTGCTTGTATCAGCTATCTATCTGAGTTTTTTTTCTTCTTTTTTCTGAGGACGTTCAGAGGGCTAATTACTGGCAACCCTCTGGCTTGACTACAGCCCATCCCCCTCGCTTTACTTTTATTCTCTTGACTCTTTATCCTCGTCATTCCTCCTCGATGCTCTCCACGCCATCGAGATCATCTGTAGAAAGCTTAAAACTTGAGACTGTAGAGTTTCCCTCGGCTTCCTCCTTTCACTCCACATCAGTTTTCATTTTCTTGTCTCTTCTCGTATTTATTGCGTATTCGTGACATGGTGAAGCGCATGCCGTAAAGCGCATGTTTCATTCATAACTTAATTCTCATAAAAACGCCATCCGTTAAAGCTGCATTCCTACAATTTCATGAACTACCTACTAGCCTTTTTTCTCTCTTTACAGCCAATGTCCTTGTGGGTCCTTGGACTAATTCACCCCCAGTGTCCTGTTTTTATTCTGAATCTGGACCCCGGCCCCCAAGTGTAGAAGACATATGGTCCAGATGTCGGCCCAGTTGACGGGGCCACGTGGACCTTAGCACATCATCTGCCAACTGCACTGACATCTGCATGCATAACACCTTTACTGTCAATAGGAAATGGCCTCTTTAAGCTAATTTAGCACCGCTGTGCCACTGAGACTAAACACTGGAAAAAGCTGGTAGTCATCAACTGTCTCTCACCTCATCGTTAGAGATCCTGCATAAAAGCTGAGAGGCGTTCGGCGCGAATGCCTCAGATTTGTTTTGGTCGTAAAACCGTCACTCACTGTGCCCACCTCGTTTTTGCTAAATGTTGTTTAAGTCGAGCAAGAGTGAGTGACTGCGGAGGCAGCCCTGGAAACTGGGCATCTTGGATGTGGAAACTCTGCTGGATTTTTATTTAGGTCGGGCTGTTACAGAAAGACTTCACAGGCCGCTCACATGTCGATGAACAGACTGAAAGATATCGCACGCTCTCCAAAATGTTTGCGTTGGCAGGAAACGCTACAGGCTGCACTGCCGATTGCTGAAGTTGTCAGTCCACTGACACCGTGGCTGTTCCACTTAGACCAGAGGAAGTGATGTGATCAGTTTTTCTTGACCTAAAAATTTCTAATAACGGCATGCATTTGGGTCATGAACCCAGAAGAAATGGACACAGTCGATGAGGCTGATGTACTTGAGGCAGCAAAAAAAAAAAAAAAGTTCAGCCCTGACTTTGAATAACAATACTGCCATATTGAACCTTTTGAGTTTATTGTCTCTCTGGAAGAAGGGAGGGCTATTATATTTAGAGCATTTCATCATAGAGCATGTTCAGAGCATTTTATGCATATCATAGCAGGGCAATCACAGGTGTAAGTGGTACCGTAGTGGTACTGTAAGAGAAAATACTTACAATGTGAACAACGAGACTGTTCAGCATTTCCCTGCCATATTAAACCCGTCTTTATCAAATCATATCTTATATAAATAGTTGAAAACATTGGACACAGCTGTAGCCCAACCTCTGAGCCGTGAATGTTAACCAAGGAGATATAACCCAATAAATCCCTTTGAGTTTACTTTATAGTTGTTGTGGGGCTTCTTTATATCCCACTGACTTTTTCTTTATCAAACTCTACAGCCAGGGGACGTAATACCCTCTCCCAAACACTGATATTTAGCAAAATCCCCTGAAAAACAAAACTACTGCCCATCTGCCAGGCTGATTCACTTCACTTGTTCGTGCCTTGCTCTCGTATCACCTTTTCTATCTAGACTCATTCCCTTTAACAGGCCATTGGGCAAAATATCTACTAAATTTGTACCAAGCACACTGCAGGTTACCTTTGCACAGGTCCTCATCTGCAAGCAGGCCGACAGCTGCAAAATGCATCGTTAAGAGGCGTCGTGAAACTGAGAAGTCTCTCTGGGAGTTTGGAGGATCCCACTCATCATAAACTGGTTGTAGATCCAAGATGGCGGCGCGTGAACAACGCGAGGCTCAGTGTCTCTCCAGAATCTGCTATTTAGCGGTTTTTCTTCTTATCCTGACCGGATTATTCACACAGAATTGCTCTGCGTTACTGTCCTACAGCAGGCATGAGCTTCTGGACATTTGGAC
>JBAJHX010000081.1:4246354-4269069 GCA_037176925.1 Amniataba percoides | reverse complement strand
CCCCCCCCCCCCCCCCCCCCCCCCCCCCCCCCCCCCCCCCCCCCCCCCCCCCCCCCCCCCCCCCCCCCCCTCCCATACTAGAAGAAAGAAGTGTTTTTAGAAGTTGGAGGTTTGTCTGCTCACAGGCTCTGTTTGTTTGCACCTTTACTCCCCTCTCTGGGTTTTCTTTCTGCACAGACATTCCTGCAATAATAAAAGGCCTTTTTCTTCTTTTCTTTTTCTTCTGACTGTAATATTGGGACCTGTGAGTGAAAGAGAGAGAAATGCGCACCGATATTGAGATGGCGGAATGATTGATTTGGGAACCCTTTTTCTCATTTGCTCAAATGTGAGGAAAAGGCTCAGGCTCAGCAGTCCACTCAAGTTAATACTTGATTTGTGGCTTATCTGTGACTATTTTTTGCTTTATGAATATTGGATAATCCCACCCCTCCTCCAACACATTTCTTTCCAATCAGCTCTAAGCAGGAAGGCACAACAAACACACATACACAAATACACACACAAACATCTGAGCGTTAGCTAATGCTTTTAGGCCAGACCAGAGAGTGTGTGTTTGATGGTTTGTGTTTTGTTCTAGTTTTCAATCCATTCAGCCTTTATGCTGCTGCTTCAAACCAGTCACATATTTCAGGGGATTTGAATGTGAAATCATTCAGGTGACTTGCAGGTGAATTAAAGGGATGAATGTTAACCTAAAAGTGATTTGTAGAAGTAGTTTTGGAAGCTGAGGCCTGAGGAGGACTTTTTTTGTAAGTGTGTTTTGTTCTGTGTGTGCTTATTATCACATGCCTTCAACTTCATTTGATTTGAAAACAGAATAATCCATAAAGCTGTCATACGTGACGTCAGAGCTACTGGCTCAAGATCAATTCCTGGAGTTTTCCTCATGTTACCGCTGTGCCCTTTTACCTTGGTCCATCTCTTGTTTTTTTCTAGTATTGGAATGTTTTACTGATTTTCAGACAGGTCTCTGCAACTTTCCTTATTCCGATTTCACCCATGTTAGAGAACTAAAGGCAGGCAATGACAAAATGAATCAAGAGGGATGCAAAGCATCAGGTAGACACGTAAAACATCTTCATCTGAACTAAGCCAAACTAACTACTGATGCACTGGAGAAAATTCTGCAAAATTAATGTTTCTCACAAGTGGGATACATGTTTTCTGACTTTCCCTCTCCAGCTCACCTGTCCCTTAGATAGATGACAGTGGAATCTCCTCTCACCACCATCAGCACCTGGCCCGTCGCTGAGTAGTTTGGAGATTGGAGTTTAGAGGTTGTTATTGAGACAAGCACAATATAGTGCAGAACGAAAGTAAGCAATTAGAGATAGGACTTAGAGGATCTGTCATAACAGCCGTTCTGATGAATGGGATGGACGTTGAATGTGCATTCATGAAGATCTTTCTCAGCTGATAGCAACCGTGTGGTGTCGACTCTGCCACTAAGCTTGGGGTTTTACGTGATGAGTTGTCTGCGGTGCTCCACTGAGCCCTGTTGTTGTGTAAAAGCTTCCTGTGTGTCTCTGTACTCCAGCCACAGACTTATACTATATCCAGCACACCATATTTAAGAAAAACAAGTCTTAAATCTTAAGACAGGGGCTTGCAACGCAGACATTGGTTACGCAACAGTTTTGTACTTTTAAGTTTTGTCCTTTCTTTTCTTAATAAAAGGAATACATTCTGTGCAGTGGATCATACAGTGCTGCTGAAATGCTATTAAGAAAGACAGAAAAGTTGACATCATGTTGTGTTGATACCTTCAAAACAACATGTGAAATCCTTGTCTAGCTTAGTGAATGTGGTCACTTGGTGTGTTTTGCTTGACAGCAATGTGTGTGATTGACAGAGTCATTGGACCAATTGCACAATTTAGGTTAAATTACTTGCGCAAAGTATCATAGGTACCAAACACACACAAACATTTTGATTCCTTCGTTTGTGTTTCTGCTTTTGATTTTTCTTTGTTTCTTATGGGAGTCAGGTGAAAAGCTTCTATAACAATCACAAAGATGCCAGTAAATCATTGCTAATTATTCTCATATACAAAGAAACAAAAAAAAAGAGATAAAAGTTAAATATTTCAGTTAACTCGTCTTTTACAGAAAAACATTTCATCATGACTGATTGAAAATCTTTTTGCTCTTTTTAAGAAACTGTTTGTCCAAAAGTTTTTCTGATGCTTTAATTCAGTCGAGACACCAAAAAAAAGTTTAACAAACCCCAAAACTCAGATGCAAAAACAGCAGGAAGCTCGGATCACCCACATATACTGCAGATACTCAGATTTAACATAATTTACAGCCATAGCAGTAAAATGAAAAACATTTCATTTCAAGCCATGCAGTCATTCTTTAAAAAGAAGCACCCAGACACTCAATTAAAAGCATGTTTACCACCGAGCGTGCCAGTCAAAAAAATTCAAACTGTTATTACGGAGTCAAGGCAGCAACACACACTCAGACGGTCCTGGGAAGTTCACCTCCCAGGGGAGACAAACCAATACTATGCTCAAGCTCTGAGTCCTGTGGAAGGGAATTTACAGGTAGCAGATGGACCACTGGAAGCAGCTGTTGTTTACCAGGTAGGAGGGAGGGATTGTGGTCAATTACATTCACAGAGGCAGGGACGTAGCGTGCGATGGCACCTGGCACCTTTAATTTTAAGTCTGCTGAAATGTGCAAAACAAACAGCGATGGACTAATCCTGCAGCAGCCTCTGAAGGGGACTGCCACAACACAGAGCGGTGGTTAAAGTGAAGGTTTGATCGTTCTGCTTATGACTGCCTGCTTCACCGTTTGAAATATATGCAAAGGAAGAGAAAAAAACAACAAACAACAACCGTGTTTTGTAATTATCGTACTCCAGGTCAGCCGGCTGCAGTTTATTGGGCAGCTGGCAGGTGTGTGTAGCTCTTGTAGTGTGTAGGAGGGTGAGATCTGACCGTGGGGTTACTGTCCTCAGCTTCAGAAATGCTCTTCCTCTTTTGTTCACAGTCGGTGGCATGCCGGTTGACCCTTTAGCTTTTCTACGTGGCACTTATCACGCGACAAGGTCACTGTTAGCGAGGCACTTACCCATAATTCACAACATGTCACATAAAAGATCTTCAGTCCTGCACTAAATCTTCAGTCCTGCAATGTTCAAGGAACATTCACACCTCTTTTTCAACCTGAGTGCCATTTTTTTGGTTGTTTCATCCAACATTTCTTACCATTATAATATTTTACTCATGGGGGATAATTATTGTTATCTGGAGACATCAGTAGAACAGAGTCGGGTAGGTGAAGCGACACAAGTGAACAGAAGATGGCACATCTTGCAAAAAGAAACCTAAATCTGACTATAGTTTACTTTGGAATGATTGTTATATTATATTCTATATCTGCCACAACATACTGGGCTGATAAAAAAGCAGAGCTGCAAAGTGAGGTTTGGTGAGTATCATACAGGTGAAAATTTGCTTTTGTTAGACTTTAATATAGTAATGGCACCACATGGTGAAACCCAGCAATTAAAGGGATGAGCCTTTATGGCCAGAACAACAATAGGTTGTGGAAAAAAACTTCTTTCCTTTAACTACCAGGCACTCTGGCCATTCAGCAGACTTAACCGTTGCTGGCTTGTGCCAGAAATGATCATTAGATGTCACTAAAGCTGTCGGGGCAGGATGATAATGCACACTTTGGAAATTAAGGCTGCACAAGAGACTGACGGGATCATCGCAGGAAGTTGTTTTTTATTGCGGCGTTATTCCGCCATGCCTCACACGCGAATGTGGAGGAAACCTGCAAACAAATGGACGCCATTCAGTTTAAGCACTGCCTTGTTGGACTGAGGGATTTTCTCTCCACATTCCCTTTCTGATAGATGTTTTTTTTTCTCTCAAAAGCGAATAAATAGGCTCGCAAAAATAAAAACCCAAGGCCCTTGAGATGCTATGGCTATTTTTATCACTCAACAAGATGCTTCAACCACGGATGAATTAATGCAGAACGCTTTTAAAGATGGATTCCCTAACATGGGGGATGGTTTGGCTTTATATTTGTGAAGTCGTCTTGGGTTGCGTAGCAGCGTTCAACAAATCACATATTTGCTCTGCAAAAAATGCAACACCTCAAACAAAAGGAGCAACAAAGGAGCTTTGAATGTGCAAATGGGTCGAACAATTTCAGTGCATTAATAGAAAACGTGTTGCCTCATTCACAGTTGGCATGAAATCCACCAACTGGATTAGGAGAACAGTTACTGTCCGGTTTATTTTTGGCACACAGGATACTTGGAGAAGATGGATGTTCTCGTGCTGCTCAGCTCAGTAGAACATTTATTTAAGAAGCATAGACATGGCATGTAGTGACCAGTGATTTATGCCTTCTGAAAAACAGTACAAGACCTGTTTTTGTGGACATGCAACAACAAGGCTGCGCTTTAACTGTTTGCCGACTTCCTGACATTGAAAATTCACTTTGACCTTCTGTGTATTTTTGGTTGCTGCAGGTCAGGAGAGAGAGGCGCAAAACAGGCAAGAGGTTCATTCAGATGAAGGCAGTGAAAAACAAGGCGTGTCACTAATTTTGTGAATTTGCAAACAACGCAAATAGTTTGTCAGTAATGCTTAACACATAAACTGCGATCACCTTTATTGAATTACATGCAAATAACATCAGGCTGCTACAGATCAGGCTCTTATCCTTCCCCTCGCTCTAACTGCAAAACAACAGGTGACGGCTCCTTTCATCATCATCTTTCATCAAATCAGATTCGCTGAATCTTTGGACTGTTTTAAGTGACTTCTAAAAAACTCATCTCGATAAGCAATAGTCCTTTTTATAGATGCTCCATCCCCTTCCTATGTATGGTTCATAAGTTTGGTCTTTTCTTCATTGTTCTGTGTTTTATACTGCAGTTTTAAATGTATTTTTGTCTTTCTTCTTTTCTTGTCTTTTCCCTTTCATTCAATAATTTTATTTGCCATGTAAGTGTTTGTGAAGCACTTTGTAAGTGAGTTAACGACAGTGAGTTTTTAAAAAGTGCTCTATGAATAAAGCTTTACTTACAGAACTTCACATATCAGATTTGTCAGATAACAGATTATGGAAGAGATCTTGGATTGCAGCTTTCTTTTTTCCCCCCCGAAAAATCGCGGTTCATGTTTAATTCTTAGTTCATGTTTAGTCATAGTGGCATGACAAACTGCTTCACCATACATTTTTAAGTATTTGTTTCATTTATCAATAGTTTGGGAAAAAAGACAAACACACCATCTGCCTTCAGCTGCAGATTAGTGAAGCTGCATGTTCACACCCTGATGCACCATTTAGACAAGAATGTGTTTACATGGATGAGCTGATTCTTTGTTTGTTGAGCTGTCGCCGTCATGCTACGCTGTGACTAGCGTGGCTGTTTCAGAGCCACGATGATATTAGTCACCACACAGATGCCCACATAACCGGTGTGCACGAGGCATAACACTTTGTGTTACATTGCTGTGCTCGCATGATTACTTGGCTCTAATCACCACTGTATAACTACATATCCATTTCATCGTGTCTGTGTTGCTTGGTTGCAACAAAGGCGTCTCTGCACAGAAGATGAAAGTAAAGTTTTCTGCGTGCTAAATGTACCTCTAAATCAGATTTTTGTTTAATGGTGCTTCTCCTGTTGAGCTTGTGGTGTTATTTTTAGCATGCCAAACCAATCTACTTCCTGTATTTCACCATGTGAAGCTGCACCTGAAGAGAAAGAACATTGTGCGCTATATATACGCCCACATTTGTATGAGCGGGACATATGTTTATTGAGCTACTCCAATCAACACTTCTCATCCTGTTGCATCCATCTCAGATTGTCCATTAAACAGATTTTCAAGTTCTTGTTGCCTCTGTGAAGGTCTGAAGGATTCCCAGGTCCTCAGGGACACTCAAAGATTAAATGAGTTCATATGCATCAAGCTGTGTTCGCCGATGTCTTGGCCGCATAGTAAAGCATATCTCTTCTTAAGATGAATTTCCCCGGGTGCTAAATGTACCAATAAATCTAATATCTGTTCTGTAACACCATGCCAGCACAATGACTTGCTCTGAAAATGAGCCACCATGCAAAGAGAGCTCTGCCTCGGGCGAACTTAACAAAATGCTCCTTCTCTCTCTCCACACTCTGTTTTACTTTCTCTCTGTTACCCTTTCCGTCACCCGCCCTCTTCATTCTTCCCCGTGCAGTCTCATGAATTCTGTTTATCTTTCTCTCTCTGACTGACTTTGCCTGTTTATCTCTCCCTGTCATCTGTAGGTTCAAGGAGTAGGTGCTCTCTGCTTCACCAACCGGGACTCCATGGCTGCCGGTGCTGCTGCTTGATTCATTGCACTGTGAGTTCACTTTTTCTTTTTTTTGTGTGTGTGTATGTGTGTGTGTTTTGGACTGTTTGTCCATCTGTGTTTTTTCTCATTTCCTCACAGGCCTTTGTTGGTTGTTTAGTCAGTTTATGCAGCATGCCCACTTGAATTAATGACCTACCAAGTCCTCTGCCCATCTCGGCCACCACTCCGTCTCTTTCTTTGTTGGACCGTTTTGAATTGGGAAGAAACATTTTTTGGGAAGAAAAGTTGACGCCAAGCTCCCCCGTGGACCAGAGTCATGCTGAGATTAGTCTCTCATGTTGTGTTCATTATTCTGCTGATTCTGCTCACTGCTCTGCTCGAGCACACCCTGGCTTCAGTACGGCAATGCTGGCTTTCTCCAAAAACAAGAACTGGATGCACAAAGTCAGCGTGTTAATAATTTGCAGGCTGTGATAGCAATAACAAGCACTGCAGGGTGTGTTTACATATATACATGTATGAGTATAAGCTGGTATAGTCTATTTGGATGTATTCTTAAATGCTGCAGCTTATAATGTAAATGAATTGCTGGCAGGTGAGATGCACTACAGCTTTCAGTGGAATATTAGGTTGTGATTTCATGTGTTGGTATTGGACTGTGGTGGGCATGGTTGGTTTATCAGGGTTTTTTTTCCCTGAAAACAGCTGCCTGCTGTCTCGAAATGATGCTGATGAGAGAGGTGAGACTGAACCGAGGAGTGAAGTCATGAGCCGTAAAAACCAAAACGATGAACTAAAAGAGCAGAACAGAGGAGAGCGGCTGAGTTCAGTGATGATTCTTCTTTTTACAGTGTTTTCTGCACTATAGGGCGCACTGGATTATAAGGCGCACTGTCAATGAAGGGTCTATTTTTGATCTTTTTTTATATATAAGGCGCACCAGACTATAAGGCGCATCACACACAGTACGTATCACTCCACGAGGCTCCTGACTACGGTGGCCGTAATGCTCCAACAATCCCTCAAGCAGCGCAGCTTTGTAGCTTACCAAAGTCAGACTAAAACATTTTGACAGATTTTTGAGCGCCGTGTACCACATAAAATCGGTTGGAGGTCAGTAAGCACAACCAGAATTCATACATAAGGCGCACCAAATTATAAAGCGCACTGTCGATCACTGAAGGATTTTAAGTGCGCCTTATAATTCGAAAAATACGGTACACATTTCTGTAAACAATCATGTATGTCATAATTAGTAAAGCTGCAGCTGGAAGGATTGAAAAGAGTGTCGGCTCATCTTGAAAATTTGAAGGAGCAAAACTTTCAAAACTTCTGATTGGTTGTTTTGATTCGGGTACAGGGATTGTTGCAAATGGCATTAAAGGCAGCAGATGGAGCAGATGGATCTATCTATGTACCCTACTGTCAGGACATAGTAACGGTTTTAGCAAATATGTCTATTTTTATTCAGGTTACCTGCTACGATTCTAAATTGATAAGTAAACATTTGTTCGAACATGTTAGCTTCTTTGAACGTGTTGTGAGGATTTCTGTTAATGACTTACCTTCGCTAACATTGTCATGCACCTATTACCTTGCTAATGATCTCTGTTTCCATATGCCTCAGTGCCAGCTGGGTAAAGAGCAGCCATCTGTGTGGTTGTGTCTACCCCAGTTTTGGGTCCTGCTCTGTTTGCATGTGTTTGCATCTCCACAGCTCCCACCACAGATGTTACTGTGTGTGTGTGTGTGTGTGTGTGCGTGTGCGTGTGCGCGCGTGTGTGTGTGTGTGTGTGTGAGAGAGAGCGAGAGAGAGGGAGACAGCAAAAGATGCATCGTGTGCTGTACTTGACCTTTAACAAAGAAACACCAGACATTTTTTTAGTTTCATCTTCGTGTTCCTTTGTGTGTATTGACACCTTGGTGATAAATACACACACACAAACCCCCATAATTTATAGATTATTTATTTATTTTTGTTGTTGCTATATAGATCAGATCACTTTCACTTTGGATGAATGTATAGCATGGAGTTGCTACAATGAAAAGATAGTTCTCACTCTAGTTTACAAAGAAGTTACAAGGCCATTCTTCCAGTTTGGTGGATTATCAAAAGTACTAAGGGGATGAGTTGGATTCATGATTTTTCTTAAAATTCCTTGGAGGGACTGATGTTTGCATGTTGCCATTGAGATATTATTGCTGAAAAAAAAGAAAAAAAAAACACATATTTCCATCTCTCCACCATGTCGAGGGAAAAAAAATACATGTAGTAAGCAGCAAATGCTGGCTGGCAGCAAAACTCCCCCTCACAGCCAGGAAATGTGTGAAATCTTATTTTTGAAAATTTTCTCTTTTTTTAATGAGACCCTTCAGCCTTGATTCTTGTTTTTTTTTTACACACATGCAGCAGCTCAAGTGCTTTGGGGCCAGCTGGAGAAAGCGAGGCAGAGGAAACGCTCGTTCAGGCGGAGACGGAGGTACTGTACCTCGTGTGCCCGCAGGCCGTCGCCCGCCTTCGTCCCTCTATGCATTTCACCTTGAAGACTCAGCGGCATAGGACGGCATCAGCGCTCTCCCACTGCCTCTGCCTTCTCCTGCGTCCATTAGTCTCTGCCGCCGTTGGTTTGTTTTGAACTTGGCATCTCAGAGCAGGAAGGTGTTGTGTTCGCCGTAATTGGATGATGTGGTATTGCTTTCTAAGCTCTTGATGCCAGCGGCCATTTCTTGGCTTGCACCTCTCGCCACCTTCCTCAAAGCCACGAAGAGAAGTGATTGCTCATGCTGCGAAAATGACAGCTATGTGTTGGCCTAAAAGTAGCAGCTAGAAAACACCGTAAACAAGGATGGACCGGTCAGGGATCTGCTGATATTTTTGTTGAGACGTACAGCATTAAGGTACTGCATCACTTTACCTTTTGATGCACGATGCCTTCACATGCAGCTGTTCTCCTGGTTTTATCACCGCAACTGCTTGCCTATGTAATATCTTTCTGAAAATGATCATTTTTGAAGTTTTGAACCCTTTACTGTGAGTAAAGTGAAGCCAACTTGGCTTCTCTTCACTTGTGAAGTTAATCTTTCATATAAAGCTGCAACTCATTAAAAATACAATGATTTTATTATCTCTTTTACCCTCCCATATTAAGTTTTTTTTATTCACATCAAAGTCTTTTCAGATATTGGAATAACCCCCCCCCCCCCCCTTCACATAATGCAAAAAGACAGCTGTGAATGTTTTCCAAACCAGGGCCAGATTTGTGGATTAGCATAGCCGCTCTCTCCAGAGAGCCCAGTTAGAGACAGACAGACAAAGCCGTGGTTAAATCATTAGTGAAGTAAGCCTGTCCTCCATTACCGTCAGCCGAGCGCAGTCCAACACCACCATGGGAAGGAGGAGGAGAATTTCTCCTTGCAAAAACACTGTTTCTTTTTATTGGTGGTAATTGGGAATGTTATCAAGTCTGCGCCCCCTCCCATCCCCGTCTTCTCGTTGTTCCTTGAGTCGGGAACTACGGCTGACACGGGAGATTGTTCTCTCGCAGAAAGTAGGACGAGTTTCTCCAGCAGCTTCATTTTTGTCTTGAGGCCGTTTCTGTCTTTTGTAGCTTCCTATATATTCTGCCTATACATTCTGCTTCACATGCCTGTACTGCAGACAGAGTATTTAAGGCTTGGTTAGGTTAGTATTGAATGTAGGGCTGTTAAGAGTCACTTTTTTCATCTATATTGCATCTTTACATGTATGAAAGATCGTACATGGAATTTGCTAAGATGCACGTGGACACAAATGTATTTTTATTCTTATTTTGTCATTTCTTTTTAGCAGAGCTCATACTGATAAACACTGAAGAGCCAGTGAAACAGATTTGATGTTTGTTACAGTTCAATACAACACCAAAACTAAAGCATAAATACGTTCAGGATTACAAAAAATGGGGTAGAAGTAATAGAAGGGTGGTGGGGTGGGGGGTGTTAGTGAGGGGTGTTAAAACCTTCATGAGCTCCCAACAGTCATCACCAACCTGCCCCCCCCGGGGCTAATCATCGTGTCAGTTTTACACTGAGTGTGGAAAGTGAAACCGAGAAGGTGAGGGTGAATGAGCGTATGGGTGCGTGTGAAAGACAGAGAAAGAGAGAGTGTGTGTGTGCGTGCGTGTGTGTTGGTGTCGTAGTGTGGGTGAGAGACAGAAAAAAGAGAAAACTGAAGAAAGAAAAAAAAATCTCCTGATGACATGCCTGTTATTTATAGCCCCACAGCCGGATAGAGCATTAACACAGACCTGCTACAGTTCTGCAGTTGTGTGCGAGTAATTCAAGGTTTGAACGTTTCAGTTTGTGCTATATGTATTTCCTGCTGGTGAACCATGTGCCTTTTTTTCCCCATGTTCGGCACATTAACTCAGCAGGGACTGAACCTGTTTCAGATGTCTTTTTTTGCCTCTGCAGCTTCATGTTGCATGCACCAAGTTATTAAACATGCCCAGCGAAGCGCAGCTCCCGTCTGACCAGGGCAAGCAAAAGACAGCTTTGGATTTCACACCGAGCAGATTCCAGATCTGTTTTACCACCCTCCTCGTGACTGTGTTCCTTGTGGTTTACGGCAGAGGCCTCTTTTTTTTTTCACACTCCCTATAGCTTTGCTACCACTGGGGATTTTCTCAAGTAGTGTTATTAAGGGAAGAAAAACCTACCATAACATGGAATTTGCACATGACTTTGGACAGTTGCGATGTTTTCCCTCCACGCAAATGGCTTTCTGCAAGCTCGGAAAGCACAGAGCCAAGTCTCTAATCTGTGATGATATCATGTTGCACATTTTTACCTGCTCCAGTGACAAGGACTTTGTGAGTGAGGCAGCACGCACTGTGATTTTCCTGGAATATAAGGAACATTTTGTTCCGTTGAGATTTTATGCGATCAGGTTGAATTTGTGCACGTATAAAGCAATTGGGTGGCTCTACAAAAGCTTTGACTGGTATTTCTTTTCAATGGAACATGTTTAATGACATCAAAGTTTGCTTTTAGTCAACATAAACATCCAATAATTTTCTCATTGAATGAAGCGTTATTGGATGTAGTTAATCAGGGGAAGTAGAAATATCTCTTTACTTGTCCCTCATGATTATAATCGGGCCAGTATGGTGTTTAATTATTCAAGTCAGGTCTAAAGTGCTCTGAAATGAGCAGCAGCACTACTTTAACAATCCCTCTTTTAACTGTGGAGCTAGAGTATGTGTTGTGCAACATACAGTAAATGGTAATTTAGTTTAACTAAAGAATACACTCAGGCTTATGTATTTATATTTACGTAACCAGCCCCCACTGAAAGTCCTCAACCATCTTTAGTCTTTTCTATTTACTTTTAGATTTGATAAAAGATTACTGCATGTAGCACCTTTTAAAAAAAATAAATAAATAAATACTGTTCAACTTGGTGCGTATTCTTAGCAGAGGTGTGAAGATAGCCACCAAGTTTACTCATGTTACATAATCAGTTTCACGTTCACCAAATGGCCATTTTATTTTGGGAATGAAAGTTAGTTTGTATTTGTGTCTCAGTGGAGTCTTTAGATTGTGCGTGCCCATACATCTGTGTGTTGTTTTGTGCGTGTGTGTGTGTGTGTGTGTGTGTGTGTGTGTGTGTGTGTGTGTGTGTGTGTGTGTGTAATACACTCCCACACATCTGGCTGCGTCTGCTCTGCCACTTTGCTGTGCTGCTTTTTGTCTGCAGTCCAGCGGGTCGGACTCCCAGAGACCTGCACTGGCTCTTTCCCAGGCCAGACTTCAACACAATACCAAACACCGCGCTGGAATGTTGTTGCTCTCTCTCTCTATTTTTCTTTTCTTTCTTTCTTTTTTTTTTTTTTTTTTTTAGTTTTCAACTCTTACTCACTCTTTGTCAATGAGCCTCTGCAGCTCACCCTCTGCATCTCTCACTTCAGTACCTGTATACGCTCGTCTTCCCTCCAGTAGACCTCGGTGCAGCTCTGAGACCTCACATAGTATAACTGCGAACTGATCAAATTTATATTTCAAATTTATATGCATGAATTCACATTTTAACTCATCTTTTAAATGTGTATGTGTATATATATATATATATATATATATATAGAGAGAGAGAGAGAGAGAGATATAGATATATATATGTGTGTGTCTGTGTGTCTACACAGACACACACACACACATTTATATATGTATATATATGCATACTAAGCCTCCAGTATGCGGAGAACTAGATAACCTCAGCAAATGTAACACTCTGGCTGTTGAAGAGATTTTTATTCTTATTTGCTTTAATGGTAAAAAAAAAAAATAAGTGGAAATATGACTCCTCTTTTCCACACACACACATTTCCCACTCACAGTGGCGTGTAGTGATCAGAAATCCCCAACTTTTGAGTAACAAGTGGAAACTCAATATTCACAGCTTTTAAAAAAAACACCCCAATCAAGTCGTCAATAGTGGATTTTTTCTCCAAGACTATCAAGAGCTTGAAGTTGAGGTCTCCGCGCGCTGAAGCTCTGCTGCATCCTGCCATCTTGTTGAATTGCCAAACAACTGAGGCTGAGACAGTTGGAACTGCCAGGGGCTAATGAGTGAGACTCGCCGCCGCGCTGAGGACATTGTTTTGACAGTATCGTGTGGTTTTTGCATCGGCTGCTCCGAGTCGAATCTGTCAGTGAATCGGCTACAGGGAGGTAAGCTTATAATGAGGTTGCTCAGTTGTCACATTACTCATCGCTGTCTGTCAGTGCCACTACTAAAAGGGCTTACACAGTCCGCGTTTTCAGTTTGTTTACTCTGGGAAGACTTGAGGCTTTGGAGGAACTAGAGGAGGAGGAGGCCTAGTAAATGTTGCAGCTAAAATGTGTGCTCGGATTGAGAGCGACAGAGTTCACCCACTCCGCGTCCTTATGGTTTCATTTGGCAGTGAAAACGCAAGCGCCAAAACAAAGGCGAGTTTTGATTCCACGCTGCAAGTGTCCTTTCTGCAGCGTACACGGTGGATGGTGCATAATTTAGCAGCAAGGTATTTCGTCTGCTCGAGAGATGCACCCCCAAAAAACAATATATACACCCCCACGGTTCATGTATAGCTCAAAAACAGCTGTCTCCTAATAGTGTCACTATTATACAACACCTTGGATTAGATTAGCTCATGACAGCAGTCTATAGTCTCACCCTGCTTCCAGGTACAAGGGTGACATGAATGTATTTCAGTACATTAGTTATTCTTGCTCATGCTCATAATCCACTTTGTTATTCATTCTTTCATTACTTTAAAGGCTGTGTGGCTGTCCAGCAAACTTAATTTACAGTAGCCTCTGCTTTGTATATACACGCACAAAACGGTGAAACAGTACGAGTGCTGTACACACTGAAGCACACACACACACACAACCCTCTGCCCTTCATTCATACACACAGACACACACACACACAGAGCCAGCCGTCTAACCACTTAGTACATCACAGTGGATTCAGTCCATTACACTCAGTCCGTCTTGTGTTTCATTAATATGGATGAGCCTTTGACGCATCGTGAACGCTGTAAGGTCCAATCCACAATGAAAAACCACCTCCCAAGCTCTTGGTCTCCTGGACTTCTACTGCAGGTCTTGTGTTGCAGTTTGAGAGTTCATTAAGTCAGAAATTGCCACATAAGACGTTGACTTGCTGAAATTGTGTGCATAAACCGATTCCTTCGTGCCTCCTCTAACCTCCTTTCCCTCGTCTGGCTTCCTTGGTGGTCTGTGTGTTGACTTGTTTGCATTGTGAAAGCAGCTCCTCTGGGAAACTTGTGTGGATTACATACCATGTCAGTCACTCATTTGTCGGCGCAGGACTCTCATGGTTTTCTTTTGCTTAGCTGTATCTGAGGTATCTGCGCGTCCCCCACACACCCGACTATTTATCTTTCTGCAGCATTATATGCGGATCACGTAGTAACTTTAGCGGCATGATTTACACGTAGGTACGTAACCTAATTAGTGAACTCAAGACACATGAATCTCTTGGGCTCTTAATTGCAAACTGGCTGCTTATAATTCACATTTATCTGCTCTGTGAAAGTTAAATGTTTTTAATGAGATTCAACACTCACTGTGAGAATCCATCTTTTTTTCTCCACTGGTCTTGGTTCAATCGATGCTTGTGAACACGGACGTGAACTCTCTCCTAAAAATCGAAAATAAGCCCAGATGACGGTGATTGGGGATGCCACCCTGAAGCTCCTTCATTTACTGTGAGCTACATTTCTGCAGACTGTTTATTTCAGCTATTGCAGCCAAAAGAGGTTCACTTCATGGTGGATTTAAAAGCTGACTTTCAACACTGTAAAATAAAAATGGTGTGATGTCTTATTCTCGCCTCTTGCCCATTCAAGCCTCGATCCTCACTCTTTAAAGGATTTTTTACTTGTCTCCATTTTCCAGTCTAGAGTAATACTCAGGGGTCACATGCATTTCTATGTCCCGCTCAGCTGTCTCAGTAAAGAAAAAGTTATGAAGCAGAGATGACTTTTTACTTTAATTTTAAAGAGATTTTTTTTTGGTTCATTTAATCTGCATTTTGCTCAGCAATGAAAGAACATGTTTAATGTCAGCTAAACAGTCGACTGTACTCAAAACAGAAGTTCATTTGAGCAGCCGATGAGAGTCATTCTTGCAGAAAGGCTCCTTGAAGCTGGAGCGACATACGGTGGGATCACTTTGGCCAAGTCTGTCTGTGGACAAAAGCAACGATTTGGTTGAAATTGGGAATTATGTGGAAAGCAAGTCAGCTGCAACACAAAAATTGAAAGCGAGCTGGCATGTTGGCTCAGAAATATTTCACCAAACTTGCTAATGGCGCATTATTTCCTTTCCCATACTGTAGTCAGTTTTATTTTTTCCAACCAAAGGCAGTTTATGTGGCAAGAAACTCATTACACACAGTCGTATCCCATGACTGAGTGAGGAGATTAGACAGTAGCACCACAAACTGTACTTTGAGGTGGCGACGCTAAAATAGCTTGGGAAGATGTTTGAAGGTCATCACTTTAAATCCCTGGATGAGCCGAGAAAACCTAAAGAAAGAGGCAATACGTGCAGCCTGCTCTTCATTTACTGTCGTGTGTCCTTCACCAAAGTGCTGAACTGCTGCTCGGAGCTTGTAGTCGTAACTGGCTGCTCTCCCTAACTGTGGCTGTTTTATATTATCTCCTGGGGAAATGATTTGTAGGTTGGCAGAACAGGTCAGGGGTGTGCTGATTTACAGGTTAGAGCTATGCTGATGTGTCATTCGTGTTGCAGTATAAATATTGGGATTGGTGTATGGTTGCAACAAGAAACTGCAGTTCAGAAATGCCAAAGATATGTTTGTGTGGTCAACTACAAACACCGCTTCCCCTGCATAAAAAATCATTCTCATCATAAATGTTTGTTTAGAAAAAAAACATCATACTAATATGAATTTGGTTTGGTTGGTTATGATATAGTGCATGAACTTTTGAAAAAGCATGCACTTTCAGTATAAAACTCAAATGATAATGTAATGGGATTTGTTTATCTGATGTATTTTTTTTTACATTTAACTGAAACTTCAATCAATTACAGATGCTACAGAACAAACAACAGAGATTAATAATTCTTACAAGAAAAGTAAGAGGTTGAGAAAAGTACAAAAATATTTAAATTCAGAAATGCTCATTTACATTTTTGGTCAGGTTAGGTGATGGAAAACGTGACGGCTACATCACTGACAAGAATGTAGTGTGTGGTTGTTGAAATCTTTTGATATATGGCAGTAACAGTAAATGATGTGGGAATGAGCTTGTGGTAGCTTTACTGTTGCCTTAACTAACAACTGAGAGCACAGCCGCCCCCCTCTGTCCAGCCTCTTACTCATTCCCATTTCATATCTGCTCTGCTCTTGTCTGTCCCTCCGCCACGGCTGTCTTATCATTCAAGCCCTCTGCCATAAAGCGGCAGAAAATCCCATATCCCATCTCGTCGTGGCTTCAGCTTTCAGCCTCAGTTATTCCACTATTATAGTACTCACACTCCCCCTCTGTGAACGTGCTCTGGGTGGGAAATGAGCCTCTGTGCTCAGCGTGCCGACTTGTCTCAGGGGGGAAAACATTGCCTCTCTGCGGACAAGTGAGCGAGGTAGAGCCTGATTTGAAATCTCGACATAAGCTTTTTTTTCCGCCTGTGGTTTTGACACTCTGCTTCTTCACGTCTCAATCTCTCCATCTTTAAAGTGGTCCTTTTTTTGTTTAGAGTTAGTCTATTCTCTCCATGTTTCTGTATTTGTCAGCACATCTCAACACTGTGCAGATGTTGTTCTTGAAATGTTTGTATACGGATGGCAAAAAGTCAATTTGTGTTGACTTGTTTTGTTGACCCACACTTTGTTTCACCCATAAGTCAGTAAGCCTCCTGTTATGTTCTCAGTTTCACAGCTTTGAAATGAGATGGGGTTAAAGCTTTATTCCTGTGGAGCCTTCAGAAAAGATGCTTGCAGATTATATTTAACTTTTACATATCTACTGACTGAGAGATTGACTTCTATGGCATAGTGAGTAACATTAAATCCAACTTTTTTAGCCACCTTTTTTCACTTCATGATACTACCAATTGATGCTGGTTGCCGCTTAGTGTCATTGCAACAGTATTTATTTATTTATTTATTTTTGCCTTTTCCTAGATAAAAACTGCGTACTCTTCCGCACACCCCGGCATTACAAAGGGACGTCATGCTCGCCATCTTTTGATTTTGTCAGGTGGTCATGTTGAGGCTGAAAAAGGTAAAAAAAAAACCAAAAACTTTTGGTTGCTGTTAATGGAAGCAGAGTAGCTACATTAGACGCTGTTTGCATACATTCTCTGCTGCTTCTCCTGCAATCCCACCACTCGCACGCACATTTCCAGACGACGTTATCGATTCTTCCTCTGGCGCTGTAGCCCGTCAGATCGTCAGGTGCTGGAGTCGAGATCAATTTCACTAGGTGGAAACGGAGGGTAAAGATGAGTTTAAGAGGGCTGGCTGAAGTGTGCTGGTTGCTGAACGCAAAGTGACATCCTGGCAGTCTGTCTCTGACAGGTCCCAAATGCTTTATCTCCCTCAGAGTGAGTATTTCTCTGGCATGTCAGCTCACTGAGCTATGACTGATGGGAGGTGGGGGGGGGTCTCAGGTGAATATGATGAATGAAAAAGATGAAAGGTTGGTATGAGTAAAAATAGGCCTTTGATATTCAAAAACTTCCCTTTGTATAACAGTTAGTTGTACCCCTGAAGTCAAACAAAGACATTTGGTGTTTTCTTGTGTGTTTACTTTCTTTTCTTTGCTTGCAGTCCTGCATTAAAACTCTTTCAGTTTTTCACTATGGACATTTGGCTTCAGTTTAATTGGGGGAAAAAAGGAAATTTGACGATTTGCCCTGTTATTTATCTTTGCTGTGCAGCCGTAGGGAGTTCAGTGAAGAAGTAGTCATCGCAGTGAGAGGTTGTCTTTCTCGTCTGTTCTGCTGTTGCACTGTGATTGCACTCACCTACTAAGATCAGTGCCGGCTTGCTGCATACTAAACTGATTTCTTGAACTATTTCTCCATATTTAAGAAGAGCAAAATGTTTTATGCATACATCTCACCGGGGCAGCTTTTAGTAAATAAAGTTCTACCCCGCCGCTTGCTGTTCAGCAGTTATTCTTATCTTAAGTTCTGGTCTCACTTGGCAGTCCCGCGGGAGCTTGAGTCTTGGTGGCAGTGGCACCCAACAGCAGGTGTTGTGTGATATCTCTGCTGGCGTCAAACCAGGCCACGTTTGCAGCCATCAGATCAGGAGCAGATGGTCACAGATTGAGGGCCAACGCTGCATCTCGTCTGAACTGCTAACCCTGCACCAGCAAGTGCAGTCACAGAAAAAAAAAAAAAAAACAGAGCCCTCCATCATATTTGACTTTCTTTGTTTTTTTAATGAGGCGAAGCTTTGTTGGTTTGTGTGGCGTTTGTCCTCTGTGTGACTGATTGGTTGTTTTCAGATTTTTGCCACTGAGAGAAAGCCACAAGTGGCCACCACTGCATTTTTGGCATTTTAGAGGGCATATGGGATTTGCACGTGTATATAGGCATGTATCTCTGTGTGTGTGTGTGTGTGCATGTGTGTGCGTGTGCACGCACGTTTTTTGTGTCATCCACGTTCGGCATACCTGCAGCCTCAGTTGTCTTCGCACAGCTGTGAGATTTCTTTAAATCTTCCTATTCACACAAATCAGAGTCTCTGACAGCACAGATGGGAATGCTCACCACTTCCTCTGAAAAGACGGACAAAAAGAAAACTTTGTAGAGTGATCAGAACCGTTATCAGAATATGTTAACATAAATAATTCTATGAGGGAAGTTAATCAAGAGTTGTTAGGTTCATTAGATTGAAAGAAAAAGAATCTACTAACTACTCTTATTCATAAATGTACAATTTTTAGATCCAGCTTTGACTACGATCTGCAATCACAGTCATGAATTCACAAAGAAAGAAACTTGTGTTTTAACCGATAATGAAAATAATCATTTACTGCAGCCTTAATTAAATAATGAGCATCGGTTCTGTTGTGCAGGTGCATCAGACAGAGCAGCTGAAAATCTGAGCCAAAGTGTTCGTGGGAACGCTTCCAAAAATCATTACAGCTCACAGATAGACTGCACAGCATTTACATAGCGCTTTTATCCAAAGCACTTCACAATTTGCCTTTCATTCATCAAGTAGTGTAGCCCCAGTGGAAATGAAGGTGATGGTTTTCTCACTTACTCTCACATTATTCAATATTGTTGATATTGTTGTTGTTATATTTATCATTTTTATTTTGCCTGCCACTGTACAAATAGGATGAAATTATTGTTCTTTTTCATTTATTGAAGTACTTTTTTTTCTTTTTTCTTTTTTTTAAGCAAAAAGGGACAGAAGGAAGGCAGATTTACATTTCTCTGAGGAGGGAGCAAAAGTGAGAAAAAAAACTGAGTGGGGAGAAACAAAGAGACAGAGAGCGAAGAGAGTGGTACATTTTGAGCCAGAGGGGAAAAGACAAACAGCAAAGAATATATTTTTTAGAGAGGGATAGTAAAGTAGGAAGAAACTTTTCAACTCATTAATAAACGGAGAGAAATACTTAAGCATGAGGGGAAAGGAGGGCAGACTTGAGGCTGGCTGAGGCTAACAACAGGAATAATGAGTGCAGCCTCTGCACTGAGGCATCCGTAACTCAACCTTTGACCTTTTACAGCTTCTTGCTATAGCAAGAAGTGTTTGTGCGCATGTTGGTGTGTACTCTCTGTCAGCGGCTTATCTGAGGATCGTTTAATGCTGGTTTGATCAAACTGACACTTAAACCTACTCTTTTCCAAATGTGACCGAGTTCATTGAAGTTTTTCAAAAGGGAAAAACTGCAGGCTCATCATGCAACTTCACATTCAGACACAAGCACTCAATTCCCTGTGTAGTCCTTGTGTTTAGAGCTGCACTGTGCATGTGGGCTGAATGCTAAAATATGATTATTGTTCCTCTCACACATGCCGGAGGTGACCTGTTCCTGATCCGTTTCAAAGCAGAGAGATCAACAGATCTTATATCAGGAACAGACACAAAAATGGGAGCTTGCTGCAGACCAAAAACTTCATTGATATTTATTCAGTCTTTTTCATGGGTGAAGATTTTTAATTCATAGTAAATGTATTTCAGTGACCAACACCTGATGCTGCTTATGCTGCTGAGGAAATCAGATTTGGAACATGTATTTGTGTTTTTTCTGGCTTTTTATTATATTATCTTTCTCAAACCAAACACATTTTGTTGTCACCGCTGGCAGTCGACCACCAGATTGTCCCAGATTATGACTCTTTCCACTCTAAATCAAATAAAACTGCATGAAGTAAGAGTATCTTATATTATAATGTTGTTTTCATCTGTCATCAGACTTTAAGTAGTAGGTGAGGGTTCACATAGTCTTTCAATTTAACACAATGAGCATCATGAAGCAAAACTAATAAAAGTTAAAGCCTCCCATTTGTAGGATTTCAAATACTAATTGTCCCGAGGAAAATATATTTTGGAAGTTCAGACTATGTTCAAATAGTGACCACATTCAACCATTTAGAGACATTTGTGAGACATGTTTTAAGTATGCTGTACTCAATAAATGCAGCACATTCAAAGTCCTCTCTTATAATTTGACATTTTTGGGAACATATCATTGAATTTCTTTCATAACTGTTTTCCGGAATTATCCCAAAAAATAAATTATCTGTGCACAGAATTGCTCATCAGTGTGTCTCTGATGTTCGTTGGAGCTGGCAGGAACTCTGAACTCGTCTGCTCCCCAGCAGACAGATTACAGTCATATCTACTGGGGGCTAAAATGCGTGGTGCCAGATGGCATGTGGGCTTCGGCCAGTGTAATCTGCAAAGTGGAGAGCAGTACGATGACACATGTAATTGACCATTTACAAAACAAAATAACTGCAGTGCAGGAGGATGCAATGTTATGCAGGATGAGTGAATAAAACAGACTGTAACTCTTCTTTTGTTTGCCTCTCCCTCTCTTTCTCTGTCCCTCACGCACACACAAACACATGCACATTGATGCTGATCCACAAAACTCCAGCTTCACACTGCCATTTCAAATTTTCTGATCATCTGGTTCTTTTTTAATAAAAAAATGACAATGACAGTAAAGTTCTACACCCTTCCTCAATATTTCTGAATCAGCTTAACAATATTTTCCATCATCTTGACTTTATTAAATGGTTGAGGACAAATCTGGGATGAAAACACTAAAAATAAATATAAGCACTACTCTCACTGCAACAAAAGTAGACAGAGTATGGAAATCATGCAGTTTTATTTTGCATTGTAGATGTCTCTGCTGTATGTTCATTGTGTATGTATGTATGTTTTTCATCTTACTGAGTGAAATTAAATCAAATTTTTGCAGAACACCAATTATATCTTTGATGGAGAGCAGTCATTCCTTTGCCTCAGACAACCATTAGTCTTTTATACAGAAGGGATCCATTCAAATTATTGACACCAGTGCCTCTGCCTCATTAAATATGTATGATGAGCACATTGGCGATAAACAAAACTGAGACTGAGGAGAATAACTTGGCACACAGTAAAGTGGACAAAGTATAGCCTTTGCAGTTTTTTGTTTTTCTATACTCTGTACTAATATGTAGTGTGGGGGCAAGAAAGCGTGTCCAGTTTACCATGTGGTTAGTTGTATGTTTCTAGAGGAAAGAAGCAGGCTAATATCTGAAAGAGGAGAGAAAACATGTACGACTGCGGTCTGTTTTCCAATAATCGCCAGCGGCTTGTGTCTTAGTGCTGCTTCATATCTCTCTAATCAAAGACGCTGCAGAGTCACACTGTGGGAGACACTGGATCAATAAGACGGCGTCAATATTACAGTCCCAAACACCTTCCCTCGTAGTATTGTGTAAGTGTGTGTTCGGTGGCAGGTTTTTGGATATTTCTGATGTTTCTGCAAGACAACGTGCAGCATGATGCAGAGAATGTTTTATGTCCTTTTTTTTTTGTAATATTGAAACTGATTTGCCGTGTTGTAATTCATCACATTTCAATTGTGTTGTGTAATCTCTGTTACATAATCAAAGTAACACAAAAATAGCAGCCCATTATTTGGCTGCTGGCCCTCGAGAAGGAACACTTACACTGTGATGAGTAGATAGACGCAGATAGAATCATTTCCATGTTCAAACAAAAAATGACAAAGGTGATTACGTAAGCGAGAATAATTGCTTGTTTCAGAGAGCACCCCCCCTTTCTGTGTGATGTCTTTATTTATCATATTTTAATGTTGTGCCCCACACTGTGTGAGCTGTGTGAACTAAAACCGGACTGCATGGTTCAGGAAAGGATTGTTGGGCAGATGGGATTGTTGGTGTCCCCAAGGCATAACTGTCAACCCAGATTAAATGTTGTAGGTCTTGTCAGTAACAACACGGAACTACTTTTTGCCGTTGGCTCAGCAAGAGACTAAAATATAAGTGAGTTTTGATGCCTGGTGGAGGTATCGTCATCCCAGCCCCAACATGTGGAGGGAGGGGAGGATAAATTAACTCGAACAGTTCAGAGTTTTTAATGGAGGGTGAGGGGAAAGTAAAAACTGCTGCCATATCCTCCACCAGGGGTTTATGTCGGTGAAAAAAAGTGTATGTGACTTGTGTTGGGCATCAGATATTTCTCAGTTTTCAGAGGTGTGATTGGAAGCACAAAGGCGCATGAAGAAAAGGAATTATCTCATTAAAATGCACCCTGGGAGCTGCTTTTCATAATTCCATCTAGCTGCTCTGAAGAAAGTAAACACAATAAAGAGGCTTTATCTTGATTTC
>JBAJHX010000081.1:4212056-4238588 GCA_037176925.1 Amniataba percoides | reverse complement strand
CTGTCAAGAGCTTGGCCCCATTCTGTCTCTTTTCTAGCTTCCCTGCTTTTTCTCTCCTCCTCAAGCCTCAGCTCCAGTCATCTTTTCTTTCTTCTAGAAGTTCCTGTCACTTCTCTCACTTTATAACAAGTGGAACAAGAATCAAGTATGTGCTTGTTTGCTATTAATATGGGCTGTCTGGGTAGCAGCAAGCTAAAATTGGATAGTAGATGGTGCTATGCTGTATGTAGGTTTTATGACAATAAAAGTAAAACAAAAACTTGGTGTTCTTAGTGGCTTTGCACAGAGGATTATGGGTTCTTTTAACTAAGCTGGAAATTTTAAGTTAAATAATTAGTTGGCTTTTCAGTACTGGCCGATACCAGCTGTAGTCTCCAGGGTTGATGCAGTATCCCTAAATATTTCTCCTTTCTATATTAAATAATGAAAAGCAGCTAACATCTGCCTGGTTTTATTTCATAACAATTTCTTTGCTGAATTACTTCCTAGAGCAGTTTTTACAATTAGTCTTTGGCCCTAGAAATCATAGTTTGAGCAGACCAGATTTAATACGTCACTCATCTAATCTAATCTGCCGAATTGTCTTCACACCCATCTCTTACACTTTACACTCTCTTTTGTGACCCTGCTCTCCACCGCATTCACTGAGACCATATCAGTTAGTAACTTATTTCTACACTTGGTGCATTGGCAGTAGGTTATAGTGTTACTCCACTTTCTATTTCAAGTTTATCTCAGGTATTGGCACGTGGTTTCGAGCTGACCCCAAATCAGAAAAAAAAATCTAAATCTCTCACATGGTGGTGTGAAAGAAGATGTGACTAAATTAAAGTCTGCAGAAAGAATAAACACTTTGCAGTGAAAGGAAGCATGACTTAAATAGTTAATCTGGTTATTATGTTAAGTTTGCTTCTTATTACCTGAACTGTCTGTGCAAACAGACCAGTAAGTCAGTGATTCATGTCATGATTCAGGTCACTCTACAGACCTTTTGCTTTGATTGGCAGATGAGGGGTTAACTCTGCAGGGTTTTTCCTTTTCCTTTTTTTTTTTTAACTGGAAGTCATTTTATTGGCTAACAGTGGGCGTGCTCTTCAGCGCTGGCAAACACACATTACCTTAGACAGGTGAGAGCATTCACAAAGGGAGAAACTAAGGAAGACAAGGAAAGAACATTAGCAGGGAACTACTTTTTTGATTCCTCACAGCATCACTGCTCCACCTAGAATGTGAATTCACCTTTGTCTTGAACCTTGAATAAGGTTTCCAGATGGGAAGCTGTGTGAGCCAGTACAGTGGGTAAGAACAGAAGCTCTTTTCTTTCTTTCCTGTCTGTAAATAGCCGTGACCGTCCAGGCCATTTGAAGTCATACTGACTTGAGGTTTCTGTTTTGGATCAGATTTGTTCATTTCTTGCAGTGGAAGTCTGAGAAACAGTGAAATGCACTGGGGCAGCTTGATGCATGCTGAACAAGTCAGGTCCTGACAATGAAATGTGTAGCAGCCATTAAGGTATTTATTGTGTCAAGGGCCTCTCAAGGCGGGTGTATCCACACTGGATGTTTTGTTCATACAGGATTATGTGCAGGAAAGTGTAACCCAGTGATAGGTTGTTTCTCTGTAGGATTAATGTTAGAACCCTTGTGTAAGTTAAAAGGTTAAACCAGAACCATGTCATGACCTACACTCATGAGACAGAA
The DNA here is from genome assembly GCA_037176925.1 of Amniataba percoides. Taxonomy (NCBI): domain Eukaryota; kingdom Metazoa; phylum Chordata; class Actinopteri; order Centrarchiformes; family Terapontidae; genus Amniataba; species Amniataba percoides. The sequence continues at coordinate 4,236,888 of JBAJHX010000081.1, read as the reverse complement.
CAGGGAAGAATAAAAGAGGAAACAGTTTTTTTTTTTTGGTCTAAACTTTCCGCATTCAGTTATATCGCTCCGTACCATACACTGTTTTGCTTGTAATTGCACTCAGTCTTTATGCCTCCATCTTTTCACAGTGCACTTACTCTTTGTTTTCTACTTCACAACACTGTGATGGGTCTTGTTTTGTTTTTTGCAACTGTCTTACTGCTGGCAAGTGCTGAAGTTAAGCACTGTGGCAACTCAGAGGCTATTGATCAACAAGAGACACAGAGGACTTATGGTCTACAAAGACAGATCATAAACGTGTCAGATCTGATGTTTTCCTCAGACACAGAGCCTCAGGGGTGGAGACAGACACACAAGCAGCTAGGTGTGTTTTTTTCGAGTGCTCACTTCTCTATCACGTCATTTTCAAAATATTGCAAGAATACTTGTGTTCCTTGGCACTGAACAACACTGCTTTTGGGTCCTCCAAGTATTACATTTTTGCTGAACTTAAGCATAGAGATTGAGATTGAGACTGATTGCTTTGAAACAGGTAGTGACCTTGCAAGTGAAATCTGAAAAACATCTCGACTCAAATGTATCCATGTGAGATTGCTTTACCACTTTCTTTAATGTCTCATCATTTGCCCGTAATTTGAAACTTAAGTGTTTTTTCTGCATCACACCTCCTCAACACCCCACAAATTGCTGCAATTATTTTTCAAATGTCTCTAGTTTCTTTTAAAACTATAATCAAGGCACACAGGAACGCTTTACCACCTGATTTTACACCCTTTCTGACTGGCTATGAATAACCGGCCAGCTTGTTAGTGACAGATTTTTCCTACTGTAGTGTGGTAGATGCTACAAGAAAGTGTGCTACAGGCCCAAAAACATTCAATTGGACAAAAGCCCCCTTTGAGCTTCACTGGGACTTTTGCCTATGACCGCATAAATGATTAGTCACACCAGCCACATGTGTAACCATAATTACAGTCAGAGGAAATGACACGTCTGATTCAGAATAATACAAACATTGCAGCCAACCTGCCCCACCCACAACAACACCTGTGGCTACGAAAGCAGCTCTGTGAACTCTGTGTGACCATTTTTTTAATATACTTTTTTTTAAATGATTCAGCAGAAGGACAGGAAAGATAAATAGACAAAGAAGATTTCAAACATCAGTGCCAGAATAATAAACAATATGTCACCACAACAACATGTGTAATTTCAAACAGATGGCAGGCCCAGTCACTTGCAGAGCTGGGTTGCAGGTATGTTGCGTTTTACAATGGGGGTTAAAATCTACAGTAGTTTAAAGTGTCACCCAGGTGGGTGGTCACAGTCCAGGTGGCCCGAGGCTGTAACGGCCCACACAGGTCACATTTAAACCGCGGCTGCTATCAGATCAGAGGTTCGTAACCAGCTCGCTTTGAGTATCTTATTTACTGTGATCAGCGGGGCAGACTGATGGTTTTCTGTGAGTCACCAGCTGCTGAAGTTCATTTCAGCGTAGAGCAGCAAGAGACCATTAAAGTAGGTAACTGAGCGAAAATTCAGGTTGTGACTTGATGTTGTAGTTAACGTTAATTAAAAGGGAAGGAAGGGCTTTGTTGAACAAAATATTCAGCACTCTGTATTTGGGTAGTTACCCTTTAGTCCTTGCTTCAACCATTTGTAATATATAAGTTTGTATTCTGCATAGCAATGTTATTGTGTGTTAAGTGGGGAGTGCTTATCTTTTTTACTTTGTTGTGATTTGTTTCCTCAGAGTAGTCCCTGTGGATTTATGTGATTTGTGCTGCAGGGCTGTATAAATGTAGCTCTTTCAGTATCAATTTTTATCATTTATGAGGTTACAGGATGTCTGGTTGAGTGAATTTTGGACATTATAGCGTTGTAAATAAAAAAAAACCCCAAACAAAAGTATCATACAGAAGTCTGATCACATGCATAATCTGGCTAATGTGTGTTTATTTATTATTTTAATTTAAATTTATTTATTATTATTTTCAGGCTTGTTAGACAAGACTCTTGAGCTTTCGTTAAGGTAGAAAATGCATCTTGGCAACATTTCACCACCTGTAGATCAATGAAGTGATGCTAAACCTTTGGGAGTAATGTGCATTGCACCACACATACATGCACTCCTTGCCCACCATAAAAAGAAAATCCACCATTAAATTCAAACTAGTTTTCAACCTTGTCAGACATGTCAGAAATTATATCTTTTTACATTGCAATAATATGGTGATGCACTCAGTTCCCAGGAGCAATAGTGGACCTGTCACTTCCTTAAGAAGACACATATGTGGCAGATCGCCTGCACAACTTGTATCTCCGGCAGCAACAAGCTACAGTATATGACAAGTGTCTGCATAACATCCCAGAGGCTTTCACACTGCGATTCACTCTGCAGTGCCAACTCTCCAGTGGTTACACACCCTGAGTACTGTAAGATATGACCCAGATTTCTAGTGGCCACAACTCAGTGGGACCGCTGTCGGTGCATCATGAAGTATGTGTTATCCCGCATCATCTTATAATAGGGATGTTATATATCCATCTGCTGTAAGTCATTTTGAACAGCAGTGTTGCAACAGAGACATGATGTAATGAAACCTAACAAATCATAATGGCACACTCCATAAAGCTCATATAAATGTCTTGAGGCGACAGTGTTGCTGCATTTAAAACCTGTCAGCCAGCAGACGAGGTCTCCGTTTTGTTTACTTGGTCTTTAATGTTGTTCATACTCATTAGCTCATTCTTCGGGAGGCGCAGAACGCTTCAGTAAATGCCAACAGCTTTGTTAAGTATCTCATTTGAAAAAAGGAGACAGCTAATGTCTGTCACCTTATCGTCACACCTTTTGATCAATCTGCTGCGGCGGATTTAGATTAAATTCATCTCACCTCTTTAAACACCTCCAATCATAGCCACCTACTGCCACAGAATGATCTTCAAAACATGTTATCACACACCATCGTGACCTGCTTTGCCTTTTTCTTCCACCTTCCCTCAGGCAATGTATGTGTAGTTGCATGCGAAACACACATTTGTTGAGAAGAAAGACGTGAACTGATGAAGAGATGTAGACAGCAATCTGAGAGATTGAAAAACTGACTCGTTGTATTTGTTCTGTTCATATCCTGAGATGTTAGATACAGTTAGCTGTCAAGGGCAAAATGAGCGATAACAGATTGAGGCTCTTATCAAGAGGAGCTCCATTATCATCTTCAAACACTACTGTCTCCGCAGTTGTGATCGCTATTACCATCCCGTTCTGTTCTGACTTGCTTTGCAGATATTTCCATGCAGAACCAAACCTTATCATCACAAGAATAATGAACAAACTCAAAGCAAAGGGGAAAATATTGTTACAGATTATAAACAGGGAGGAAGCACAGAAAGCTAATTGAGTCAGATTGTTAGTGGATCAAGTATTCCACATTTTCAGAACTAATGGAGCCATGCCTCTCTCTCTCTGTCTGTGTGTGATCTGCAGCCAGATACCAGTCAGTGCCAGCTATGCCAGGGATCGGGAGCTGCCCGGTGCCGCCTCCCTGCCTGCCAAAGTGAATCTGGGGCTGGTGCTCGGGGAGGGCGAGGAGGGCCATGCCAAACAGGTTTCCACACCAGCCTCAGCCAGCGAGGGCAGCACCAGCCTCGGAGAGCCAGAGGAGGATGGGAATCACTCCCATCACTCCCACTCCACCGCCTCCAGCCAATGCAGCGCCACGTACAGCAACCTGGGTAAGAGATGCACATTCAAGATGACTCACTGGTTTCCTAAAACCTGTGAATCTGTATGATGGATGCCATAAAGCTAAAAAAAAATGTTCTTTAGACAATGTTTTACTGTGCTGTGCAGGTAAGTCGGGGTACCACAAAGTCTGCTAGCTGTCCAAAGGAGAATGCTATTTCTCCGTTGAGTTGATTTTGCTGTTCATCTTACCACAACATGAAAGCATTCTGTAACTGCCATTTTTTGTTGGCCACATTTTTTTCCAAAATTCATTTTCTTCTTCAACAATGCACAGTTTACAATCATTTAAGTGAGCAAGGTGCAGCTCAGTGCGTGCTCATAGAATTAAAGTTGATGGGAGAAAATGCAAATAAGCTGGTGATTGTGCACCTCAATCCCTCAGAGCAATCATTTTTAAAAAAATATGCTAAACTTAACATTGTTTGGGCTGCAAATGGTGTTTTTGTTCTGATTTGCATTTCTTTTCTCTTATATTGACTAACATCCAACACAGATTTTATTTCCTGGTAAAGAAAGGAAAGCATCACAACAGTGACTGGAGTCAGTGGATGAATAGTGACAGAAGCTGTCAGTGAGTTCAGCACGTTTCTGATTGGCTGATTTTACTTTTCTTAGGCATCAGTCTCACCTCCACATGTGACAAGTCCTAATTTATTCCCCGCTAAAACAGCTGGAGCTCAAAATCTTGTCATCTCATCACTCGCAGTCTCCATCTTAGAATCTAGAATAACCTCAAATTTGTTATTCCTGCTAGAGGTGGAAATCTTTGGCGTAAGGTTGGTTCTCCTGTTTTCGGAACTTGAACGAATTTTCATCACTGCTCTTTGCTTGGATGTGCAGAACTGATCACTCATTCACCTATCCTGTTTCTATTTCTTCTTTTCTGTCTCATTGTTTTTTGGTCTTTCCCTTTTTGTGTTTCTTTCTCGATTTGATTGATCACTAATAGCTACATCACAAGAGCGAGTCCTGCACAACTGATTGCAGCACTGCTATTAATGTCATAAAAGCTTTTATCCCTATATTAAAACTTGGACTAATAACTGTACCGCTCTCTGAACATTCTTAATTTTCTGGTTTGACCCCCCAATGTTCAAGTCCAGTTTGAAAAACACATGAAGGTCTCTGCACTTCTACAGCCTGATTTATTCATAAACTCATTGTGACTCATTTTTTGCAGCTCCTACACTTATAGAAGTGTAATCTCTTTTTAGCAAATAAAAAGAAAATGCATCCGGAAGTGATTAAAAGATGAGTTGTGTAACAGACATACAGAAGTTAGCAGAGTGAGAGGAACAGACACACACATGCAAAGAGAAGCTAATCCAGGGGAAGAAAAGACAGATTAATGTTGTAATTGTGTATTTTTTGTTGTAGTTATCTTATTAATTACTAAGTCTAAAAAGAATAAATTTGTCATAGTCTCATTCTCAATTCTTCTTTTTATTATTTTAAATGGAAATGACAGCCTTTCAAACATCTTTGAACTTTGAAAAAATTTAATAAAAAAATACAATATTTGAAACATGAAGGCAGTACTTATTTTTTGTCTCAGTGGAGAAAATGTCTCCATTTACTGAAAAATAGGCCCAAATACCCCCGTCTTTTTATAATCCTGCTGCAGACTGCACCATTACTTTGCTGTAATATCGTAATATCGAGGTTCCCTCTGTCACAGTCACCGTTTCGAAGCCCGTTTAGACAGTTTGGTGGTGGTGGAGCCATGAGCAGATTTTTGCAGCAACGAGGGGAGCAAGAGAGAGGTGGGCACAGCTGTCAAACATAGCTGGGCACTTAAAAACATGAATCTGTGTGTGTGTGTGGTGATCAAGTGGTGTGTGAGAGACAAAGGCATAGAAACACAAGCGGTTTGGTGGTGGATGGTGTGGGCTGAGGGGCTTTGGCTGTGTGTTTACACAATCACTTTTATGGTTGTGTGTGTGTGTGACTTACTTTCTTGTTAAAGGATTCAACAGAGATCAAGTGTTTGTTAGTGTTGTGCTCATAATTGGTGTAGTAATTATGCTTTTTTTAATAACGTGATTGTTTGCAAACTGCGCAGCTTGTGTGTATTTGTGTTTGTGTTTGTGTGTGTTTCTGGAGCTCAGAGCACACACTGGCTCCGTGGATGGATGTATTGTGAACGTGTTAAAAGCTCCCCGGATGACGCATGATGAGCTGCCTGCAGCCTGTTTTTACTCCTCTGTATGCTACTAATGAGGAACAAGACAAGGAGTGTGTTTTTGTCAGCCTTCAAACATGGTACAGTACAGCTCGTCTTTTCTTTCTTTTTGTTTGTTTGGGAGGGTGTTTGTGTTTGTGTGTGTGTGTGTGTGGCCTTGGAGGTGAATATCGTAGCTGCTGAGTGTGATGTAATGTGATTTTTCCACTTCTGTTTTATCTGCTTTACTCGTCAGAATTGCAGAAATAGAACAGATTTGCCTCCGCTCTCCCTCCAGTGTCCACTTTTGGGCTCCGTTCACGCGTTTTTTAGTGGAGAATCACATTCACTTAGGGAAGCGTTAAGTGTCTCTCTCTCTCTCTTACTGTCTGTACATACACACACTGCTTTAATCAGAGCATCAGGCAGTAGGAGGCAGAGCGCTTGCTGCCTCACTCAGTGAGAAATCTCCAGTATTGGTGAGAGCGTTGAATCCTGCACAGACTCTCAGGGATGGAAGCAAAGAGAAGCTCTCTCTCTGCTTCCCTGCACCGTCGCTGCACCACGTTTACCTAAAAACTTTGAGGTATTAGTGGAATTGAGGTAGGCTGGTTTTTCTTGTTTTTTCCCCTCCATCTCTTGATGTTTGTCTCTTTCGTCGCCTGTTTATCTCACTGCTGTCAGGTGTCAGCCCCCTCCCAAGCTTCTCTTTTGTATTCCTCTCTCTGTCGTCTCGCTTCACTTTTAGCACCTCTAGCCACCCACTCCGCCGCTCTTGCTTCATTCCTCCCCTCTTTTCCTCTTTCACCTTCTCCATCGCCTCCTCTTGTTACAGTGTAGGAGTTAGTTTTTTTGTAGAGTGACGGCTGAACGGCGATCGCTCTGCTACTGCAACAAGTTCCTTCGTCTCCCAGCAGCTGTGCATGACGTGGCTCAATGTGACGTTTTTCAGAAGAACACATTTTCATTTCACTCAAATGATTTTCCACAATTTGTAACTTGCACTTTTGATTTTGTTCCAAATGTGCTTCAAGTAAACATGAATCCAGCCCTATAATGTGTGTTTTAAGCCATTTTTACTGTTACTCCTCATTAGCTCCTCTAATTTTTTTTTATGGATAACGTGACCGTTTTGGATCGAGGAAATAGGAAGCAAAAGTAAAACATTTACTTTTACAGCCTCGTGTTTACCTGTACCTGCATATCGGTTACCTGTATCAATACCTGTATCTCAATGGTTTTTCTTGCCTTTTATGCATTTGTTACACTGTAATCTGGACAGTTGTTTTTTTTTTTTATTGTTGGCACAGAATTGCCAAGTCCACATAAGATGCAGCATCATTTCGAGTTCTGATCGTATTCCCTCACAGCAGGATTACAGCATCGTGTGGTGTTGTCTTTAAAAGCCATTTGATTTAAGATTTAGAGTCATATGAGCATCTCTTTCAGTTGAAGAAATCACTTACAAAATTTGATAATACACTTGTTATTTCATATAAAAACAAAACATTTAAGGATTTGAATAATTCATCAAAAATATCTTGCAGGTTATAAGTGATGATCAGTTGCAGCCTTTCATAATGTTTATTGTAAGTTGACCACACAGGCTTTTTAATCATCACCATCAACCCTCCATGCATCTTGTTTCGTCATCACATTTAAGTCTGTGTTTTATCTTTGTGAGATGGACTCTTGATTCTGAAACCGCAGCCACAGACTGTGTTAGTCTTATGTAATTTAGTTCAGTCACAGCCACATTGCTGCAAGAGAAGATCCCCACAACTGGACGAGGGAGACGGGTGTTTTCTTGGATGGATTACTGCAGATTGGTGGAGGAACACATTAAATACACCCGTTCCAGAGAGGATTACCAAGACTCATTTACTTTATCCCGACTGTTCTTTCTTAAAGGGCTTCTTCTGCTTTCTTAAGATGATGGCAGCGTGACCCACACGTGAGCACTTACTCGTGCCCGTTTAAAGAGAATCTGTAATCGGGAGCATTTTGGGCTGTGCAAAGAAAAAGCTTGATCGAGGAGACCGCAGGGATGGGAACAGTCATTTGGCAGAAGTTGTGACTTTTAAGGACGTCATCTTGTAACACTCAGCAAGGTCTCATCGCAATCTTCCAAGAAATCGGGGTGTTTCCTGGTGAGTTAAAAGCTGCGCAGCAGGGTTGTCTGCGACCTACAGTACGCCCACTCAGTTAAAACTACCAGGCTCTTTCAGTCCCATCATGGAAGCGGCACATCTCCTTTGTTCTTTTCATCTTATCAGGACAATCCGCCCCCACAGTCCTCAAACCGAAGAACATCAAGTCCAATCAACTCCTCAAACCTCCAGTTCCCTCCCACCACCATCCCAGTAAATAAGGTCACTTGAAGCCGCTGATAAACTTGCTCTCCGTCCTGCCTCTTTAAGCCTCGCTGCAGAACAGGACTGCAGATTGAGTCGGGCAGCTGGATGGTTGCAGGGACGACTTGTGCCCAGCTGTCCTGCTCTCTGGCTCGAGTTCTGCTCGGGGGCCTCCAGTTCACTCACGTGCCGCGGCACACACAACCATGTGTCAGCCCCTCGGCATTACGAGAAGCAGGAAGCCAGTGGGTGACCGGAACAAATTTATCATAAAGCTCTGAAAGCTGGTGGTGGGAAAGTTTGGAATGACTTTAAATTTCAAGTGTCATTTTGTTTTAGCTGTTAAGAATTCAGATTTTACTTTTATAAGATGCATTCAGTGATAACTGAATGTCACATTTGCCACCTATTTTTTATGTGTGTAATGTTTAATATTTTACATAAGAATCAAAAATGGTTTACAATTAATTATTTTCTGCCATCTGACAAATAAAATCAAAGAATCAAAACTGAAAGTTAAAATCTTTTGCTCTGCTTAATTAAAAATAGCAATACAAGTATTTTAAAATACCCTATAGCTTATTACATCCATATTCTATTTACTGACTTTAATGTCAGCAGAATTAGAATTATTTGCAGAATTTTAATGTTGTTGGTCAAGGTAGGGCTTTTTCTCTTAAAGAAAATGTTAGATTTTTTGCAATGTTTTTGCATTTTCACTACATTGCTATTCACATTGTCATGTAGTTTTTTTTCTGGGTAATTAAGTCCAAATTAATTTTACTGGTAATTTTACTGCCATGTGTGTTTTATAATGATCTCCACCAAGTTTTATCTGGTTCAGTGTTTTAAACGCTTTGTATTTTAGTGATGCTTATTCATGCATTACACCTGTTGTTATCTTTATTTTCCTCCAGGTCAGTCCAGAGCCAACATGATCCCGCTGAAACAGCCACGGAACATCAAAGCATCCAACGACACCTTGGCCTCCATCGACCTGGACTGCCTCGCTGACCAGCCAGCCCAAAAGGCCACACCGCCACCTCTACCTAAGAAGGCTGTGCCTCGGTCCAGCACCGAACCCAGCCTGGGAGGGAAAGAGTCAGTCCCTGGAGCCCTGAGGCCCCGAGCCGAGGCCAAACCCGGAGGCACCAACCTGAGTGTGGCCAACCCCCTCTACGACTTGGACTCCACCTGGGAGACGGCCAGTCAGAGCTCCTCTCTCAGCTCCGAGGCTCACCGGGCCCACGACCACGAGAGCGGCGACTCTCTAGAAAGGCCGCCGGCTGCCATGGCTGCCAGCAAGGGCCGCTCGACTAACAGCGCGTCCTCCCTGGTTCCTCAAGCTTCGACCGCCGCCCCCATTGCCACCACCAGCAGAGAGAGGAGGGCCTACCCCAGCACAGAGTCTTTGGCTGGAAGGGCCCGGACGACGGGTCGAGGTGGTGCCGCTGGAGGAGGAGGCTCCAAACACCAGAGACCTGCTCTTTACAGGGGGTTGGACAGCTGGGACGAAGTGGTGGGGAGGATCCGTGGGCTCCACACGGACACGCTGCGGAAGCTGGCGACAAAGTGCGAGGACCGTTTCATGGCAGGTCAGAAGGATCACTTGAGGTTCGGCACCGACAGCTGGTCCCACTTCAGGCTGACCACTGGGAAACCCTGCTGTGAGGCAGGGGATGCTGTGTACTACACCGCCTCTTACGCCAAGGACCCACTGGTCAACTACGCCATCAAGGTGAGATGTCTGGCTCTGTTTATATAGATCTTTTTCCTACCACTTGACAACATTCAGGTTGATTTTTTTTTTGGCCTTTTTTTATGCCCAGGAGGAGAATATTAAGCTGAAAATATACTGCCTCCTCTCTCAGAGCTCTGAGAGTTGTTATTAAAGCCCATAAAGCTGAATGAAATGAATGAAGGCTTATGTATATTCAGTCTCACACTTACTTTTCCTGCCAAGTTTAATGCAGTGAAGCACCTTTGAATTTCAAGCCTGTCAAAATGTATAATAAGCTGTTTAATGCTTAATCAGGTGAAATACATCTTAGAAGTGTGCTGTATACCTGCAACGGTAAGTCATTCGGCAGAAAATGGAAAGTTAAACTAGAAGATAAAGGACCAGTTTTGATGTATGCTTGATTGTTTTGGGTATTTTTCAAGCAAAACCACAAATATTCTTGTTCCAGCCTCTCCATCGTGAGGACCTGCTGATTTTGTAACAGCCAAACTGAATTTCTTAAAGCAAGATATTTAAAGATATCACTCAGGCTCACTACAGGAAAATGTGATGAGCAATTTTCTGACATTTTATGGACCAACCATAAATCCATCATGATGAATATGATTAGTAGGGGCAGCATTTCTGTGAATCAGAAGCTAATTAGTGTGTTAATGTACTCTATGCAATACATTGAATAACACGTAAAACATGCAATCCTCCCAGTTTGTATGACCTTCAAAAATATAAATAAAAATAAATTTAATCTAGTTTGTCCCACTTTCCAATCAAGTTACTTAAGTTTTCACCCACGTACAGCTGCTCATTCCTGGCTTGGCTGAAGCGAGCTTGACTCTATGTGGGTACCTCTCATACTATACGCTGTTAGCAAATATTGCAGCAAACAGCTTATTTGTAGCATCTTCTACATCTTTTTGGATTAAATTCATTCATTTGTTTTTTGGGTCCTTCATTTGAAAGCTTCCTGAATCTAGATGAGTCTGGTGCTTGCTGTCCTTGCAATAGACTTGTGATTTTATGTGTTTTGTTTTTGCGTTGAAAAATCTCCTCTCACCCTCTCAGCCGAGCTGGAAGAAGGGAAGATGTGAGTGCTGAAATATTACAACTTAAACTTTCAGCCTTCGGGGCACAACCTTGTGCAATAAAACCTGTGTGTGCATGCTTTTGTTTTTTGTTTTTTTTTATTAATATCTAATTGTGTGTGTGTGTGTGAGAGAGAGAAGAGCGAGAGAAGAGAGGGGTGTGGTTCGGGGACTGAGCTTGCCGGAAGAGCTCTGAAGCTAAATACAAAGCAGATATGGATGAAGGTTGCATTATTCACAGGATATGAAACTCTCTGCACTCTACGGCACTTCAAAGCTTCGCCCCTCATATTAGCAGCGGGCTCAAGAGAAAGCCTTGTTATTTTATGAGGCTCATCCATAAATAAGCCAACCAGGAGCAGCACAAACAGGCCCAATTAAACTTTCCCCAACTCCCCATTTTAATGTGGCCCAGTTGCGCTCCTGCCTTCCTTAACCCCCGTAAGTGTAATTGATCCTCCTGCAAATGAGGTTTTATGCGCTGTGATATTTTTAATGCACTGCTAATTATTCATAATCCACCTTCAGCATGTCTGCGCAAATTTCTTGTCTCTCAGAGGGAGACAAGTGAACTGGTCCACTTCAAAGAGTCTCTTAAATGTAAATGTCAGCATTAAGGAAACAAGAGGGGAGCGATGAATAAAACTGATTGCCTGTTAACCTTCGTGTTGCAACGGCAAATGCATCTTACAAAGGTACGGTTTCAGAACAGTGAAAGCTCAAACAGATATATCTTCAAAGAATGAGCAGCAGGCAGCAGCAGTCTCAGAGTCAACGTGTCCAAACAAACATCTCTTCAACACGCACATTCCTAAAGAGTTGCACAGCATGTTTGAATGCAGTGAACTTGTGCAGACCTTGTTTCTCTTTTGAATTTGTTGTAAATAAATTGTGCCAAAGACCACCAAGGTTAAAGTCAAGAAGTTATAAAGGTTATAAAGTTAAATGACTGAGGTAGTGGCAGCAATAAAAAGAACTCACACACAAGCACACACACACACACAAACACACAGAGTTTTATTGCAGCCTTGTCCATGTTACTCAAAGGCTGAGGTTAATGATTTTATTATAAATATGCCGTGTCATAATTTTGTATCAAGAGTGGCTGTAGCTCATCTGAAATGTCCTTGAGCACTAAACCTGATGTTGATCCTAGTCTGTGCAAGAAAAAATAATAACAAACTAAATGATAATTCAAGAAAAGCTATTCAGGTAGTTTGGAATTTTTAGATTATTAAACTGTAAAGTAATTTCTTTTTTTGTGCATGTCATGATATAGATCTGATGTGTATATATACTGCAAACAGTTTTTCTTTTCCCATGATGAACAAAAACTTTTAGGCAAAATTCGACCTTGCTGTGTTTCCAACATACTGAGTGTTATTTTTCTTTTGCATGTATAGATTTCCATACCATGTATGTGTTGAAGACTGTTTGTTGACGAAATGTTGACGAAAAACACAGTTGATGCCATCCTTTAACTCTACATGAGAACTCAGAAACTCTTGCAGGATTTACATTGCTGATACTATACCCGCCGTCACTAATTCATTTAGTTCATGCTCAGAGTTTCTCTCTCCGACTCTAAATATTAGTTTCAAGCATATTTTTATTATTGAAATGTTTGCTAATGTTAGTGGTGTCCAGGCTGTCTCTCCGTAAGATAATTAACAGATCTCTCGATGCTGATATGAAACAGAGTTAAACCAAAAGTATCTCAGTAATGTGTCGTGACTTCTTCCCCTTTGTTGGTATTTTAGTGAACACTGTGATGTCTGCAGAGACAGATCCTATCCACGACTTAACTCCTCTTCTCTCCGCTTTGATCAAAGTGCAGAAAAGACGGAGAGCTGCAGCGGCTGTCACTGTGCTTTAGGAGACGGAGACGCACTCCCTCTGCCACCGGTGACAGCCCGCAGTCTCGCTCTTCGCTTCTCCCTGCTCTATATATCATTAACTCCATAAGCTACAATGTTCTAGAGAAAAAGAGCAAGATGGAGAGAAGAAAAAAAACTTTCATCTCTGAGTACTCCTGTGTATTCTCATTAACTAAACTACTACTGTTTTGAGGCTGATGTTCCAGAAGTATAATAAGAAATGTAGAAGTGCTTGGCATAGAAACAATACATTGAACATAGGTACAAACACCAGCTTTCATCGTGTAAAAGTTACATTTCATTTCATCCATGTTGAGGCAAAAGGGTTCGATTGGTAAATTGGCAGATTGTTAATTCTCATTACATCGACGTTGACGTTCTCTCTCTTTTCTTTACTTTCTCCAGATTTGTCGGAGCAAAATGAAGGAGACCCAGCAGCAGTTTTTCCACAGCCTTGCAGTAAGACAGAGCCTCGCCGTGCACTTCAACATCCAGCAAGACTGCGGCCACTTCCTGGCTGATGTCCCCACCCGCCTGCTGCCCTGGGAGGAGGAGGAAGAAGAGGAAGAAGAGGAGGAGGAGGAGGAGGAAGATGAAAATGGGCTGAAGGAGAAAGAGAAAGAGATTAAGACTGAAACCAAAATGACAGAAGGCTCCAAAGCTCCAAATGGTAAACTAGATGAAACCCCAACCGCCGGTCACATGAACACTGCTGGTCGTCTGAAGAGCCGCGTGGTGGTCATCACCCGCGAGGTGCCCTTCCAGACGGTGGCTGACTTTGTCCGAGAGGGCGTGGCGCGACATTCTCATAACCCCGAGCTGTACGAGCGCCAGGTCTGTCTCTTGCTCCTGCAGCTGTGCTCCGGCCTGGAGCACATGAAGCCGTATCATGTGACCCACTGTGACCTGCGACTGGAAAACCTGCTCCTGGTCCACTGCCAAGCCGGCAACCCCTGGAATCTGGACATTGTGGAACCCAACAACAACAGCAACAGCAGCGGCCCTGGTGCGACCTCTGCCAGCGCCGCTGCTGCCGCCGCCAATGCCACCTGCCCCGCCCGGCTCATCATCAGTAATTTCTCCCAAGCAAAACAGAAGAGCACTCTCATGGCCGCCGACCCCGGCACGCTGCGTGATCAGTCACGCTTGGCACCCGAAATCGTCACAGCGACTCAGTACCGCAAATGTGATGAGTTCCAGACCGGGATTCTCATCTATGAGATGCTGCACCGGCCCAACCCCTTCGAGGAGACGCCGGAGCTGAAGGAGCAGGAGTACACGTGGGCGGACCTGCCGCCGCTGCCCGTCAGATCGCTCTACTCGCAGGGCCTGCAGCAGCTGGCCAGGTTACTGCTCACTGTCAACCCCTCAGAGAGGATCCGTATGTCTGAGGCCCGGGCCTGCCTGCAGTGCCTCCTCTGGGGCCCTCGGGAGGACTTGTTCCAGGCGCTGGGCTGCAGCAGCACAGGCCCCATGTCGGGGGCCACAGCCAGCCAGCGTGAGGCCACCCTCCAGAACTGGCTGGACCTAAAACGCACGCTGATGATGATCAAGTTTGCAGAGCGCTCGCTGGACGCGGCCTGCGGCGTGAGCCTGGAGGACTGGCTGTGCTGCCAGTATCTGGCGTTTGCCACCACGGACACCCTGAGCCGGGTGGTGCACATCCTGCAGCAGCCGCAGCCACATCCTCAGAACCAGAGCCAGGCAGCACACACGGCGCAGAACCAAACTCAGACACATCAAGCACACAACCTCCACCTGACTCAGTCGCAGCCGCTCTGAGTTCCTCCATCCAGCTGTTACTATGGCAACAGATCCACCATCCCCTGTGTGGTCCCTCCGCTGACGCTAATGTGTGATGTAAGCTAATAGTCAGCTTTGTTGTTGCAGCAGCCACAGTGCTCACCTAAAAGTAAACAGCTGGTTGTGCAATGTGTTTTCTTCATGGACAAATTGATCCGCAGAGCGAGAGGCCGTGTTCCCATCCAACAGGCCAGGCTCCATCGTCAGGGTTATTCTTAGCGCTCATTAAGAGCAGCGGGATGGTTCGAGGGAGAGAGTCCGTCAGATGAAGTGGCTGTCAGATATTGTTCTCAAATCCAGTCCAAGAAAAATGGCAACATTATCAGCATCAAACTGAGTTGAAATAATTTGGGGTCTTGGCAGTGCCAGATACCTCTGGCAGATACAAGCCCAGTTGATCAGTTTTTCAGCTGCTCACGCGTCACAAAACGCCACCAGAGTCACCAATGTGTGAGACAGTTCAACGAGACCACGGAGTTCTGATCATATATATTAAGGATTTATTTAAGGTGCCATCAAATGGAATATATTTAAAATTTGACTAAGATGTTATTAATCAATAGAGAAGCTGCATCAAACATCTGAAGGCAGTCAGATTCTGGTGATGAAACTTAAGAGAGAGTCAGAAGTGGAGATTCATTTTACAATTGCATGAAGTTGTGTTAAGAAACAGTTCATTCTACAGAAGATGCACATCTGATAAGATTAAAAAATAGAAATGGATGGTTCAAAAGATTAAAAAACTTTGATCACTGAATTTCTCAAAATCAAATCTGATGAGGGTGAAATGTTTCTACCAGTCTGGACTGATGCAAAAGTAAAATGCGTTTTTTTTTTACAAGTAAAGCCAAAGATCTGCCACAAATCATCTTAACTTAGGCAGTTTAGAGATACTTTCACAGAGTCATTACCAGAGATGTTTAAGTTTAGTTCAAAATGCAGCCAGTCACGAATATACTAACTCTTTATTTTTCGTTTGTTCAGATGTTTGTGTTGCTGAGACTCGCTCTTTACGTTTTAAAAATTCAAAAGCCAATCAGGAGCTGAATTTGAACAAAACCCTTAAACACCACTTCTGCACAGAGCTTTGAACGAGGTATTGTGACGAACACTGAGCTAATTTTGGCTTTGCGGTTTTCAGAGCACATTTAGCAGGTTTTAGATGCTTTTTTGAAGTTAAAATGGGACAAAAGTGCCCCGGCTGTTGGAGTATGTGCAATGAATATCTTTATTATTTTCTTTTGGGGGGAGGGAGGGGTTAGCAGCAGCAGCGTATGAACATTTGTTTGACTTTATGCAGTCTTTTACTACACCTCTCTTCCATTAGTTTTGTGGCACATAAACTGGTTCATTTCAGTTAAATCCTGCAATTTACGAAACAAAGTTAAGTTCCCGAGTAAAGAGCTTTTTCACGGTGGATGGGAGACGGGGGCACTGTGAGAAGCTCTTTTATCTGTTGTGGTGTTTTTGTCAAGTTGTTTTTTTCGAACGGTTCTGTGTTACGAACATTTGCACATACGGTCCGGCACTCCTCGATGGAGGCCGAGGACTTGATGATGCAGGAAGGACTGAGGACGGTTCCTGTGAATTTGAGGAACTGGATGTGATTTGGTTTTTGGGGTTTTTTGTTTTGCTTTGTTTTGTTTTTTTGTGTAGCGCGTGGAATGTAAAAGTTTGCCTGGATTGAAACATTCAGATTTGGTCTCATCCGCATCACAAACACACTCACCTTCCGACTGAACCACTTTGTTTCACTGTTAAAGACTTTGTGCGATAATCAACCACATCCTTGAAAAGAAATTTAACTGCTCAACCACTGAGACTTGCTTGCATTCCTCCTGCCTTTTCCTTTTTTTTTTTTTTTCTTGCCCGTCCTGTTTGCAGATACCCGACCAATGGCTCGACAGATTTATTCAGCTTTAATTAAATGAGCTCTGCGTTATTGATCAGTAACTTCCAGCCTGGACTCAGTGGAAGCAAACGTGTGCACAGTCCTCTGCTGCTCCATCAAAACAATGAGAAACTGTTCATCATTTTGAGTTTTATGCGCATGCGTTTATTTGCAGTCCTGATAATCAAACACCCTGAAAAACATCTTTAACACACGTTTTCCTCCACGCTGCATTGACACTGCATTCAAAAAGTTTACCTGCTTTATTTGCTCCAGTGAAGATATGAGGCCTTTTCATGTCTGAAAAAAAAAACAAAGACAGATGTACTTTTGGGATCAGGATCCTGTGATCATTTTGCTGCAGATGTACAGTATGAGACTAAATGGCCAATGGGGCGAAAAAAACAAGGCAAAGCAGGTGTGAGTTTGTTGCTGCGATAAAAGAGTTTGTGTACTGAGGAATGTGTGTGGACAGCACTGGTGGCTGTCCTTGTGTCTAGAGATTTAAACCTTTATAATATATATATATATAGTATAAATATATATCACCTTTATCTATTTTAATCCACAACACTATTTTATTGAGTATGGAGCACCTCTATTTCTGTCTTTAGACAATCTAAATACCATTTATTAGTTTTTAAAGCTTTACTTGACTTTCTTCATCCTGGCTTTGTTTAGGAGGAGGAAAAAAGTGAGTAGCTATCACTGTCCTAAACAAACGATACATGGAAATTTGTCTTATTCTTCAAGCCACATGATAACGAGCATTAATACACAGAACAATGTACAGTATTTTTACCCCTCTTGTAAAGTTACCTGCTTAGGAGATGAACCACTTTGAAAAGAGCCCGAAGGATGATTTTTTAGCGGCACCATTAAAACGTTCATCAACCGTGCAGCCTGCGGCGAATATCTCTTCTCTTTAGTTTTTTCTCTCTCTTTGCTCTGGTTTTCTCTTTCCATTGTTAATTTGCCACTGAACAGAAAACGCTCCCTTTTGGCTTTCTATTAATATGTGTACAGTATGTCTCCTGGCCTGCCGCCATTTATTGTTGATCAAGTTAACCAACAGTAACAGAACAATAAATATATGTTTTTATATATACACATTGTGCCTTTGTGTAATTGCTGTTGTGTTTGATTTTACGCCACAGTTAACATGCTTTTGGACCTGACTGGTGCTTCAGCGTCACTGATTTCAGCAAAATAAGAACCGTCCCTGAGCCTTGGGCTGATAATGAGCCTTTAAATTATTTACGGTGACCATACTAAAACTGGAAAGATATTCATTTTCTCAGGGGTTTGGCACATAAACCATGTTCCTGTGAATCTTTCAGACTCAAGAGAAACCTGCAATCTGAGTGTTTTTTTTATTCATTTCTTTTGCACGTCCTGTGATTCTTTGCCAGCGAATCTCAGAGGAGCAGAGGTATCTTCAAGGTAAAGAGATCCCTGCTCTGCTCTCAAACTCAAGAGGGTTGTTTGATTAATTAAAGCTCTGATGTTGATTTCTGATGCTTCTGTCTACACAGGTCGATGGATTTTTCCCCCCAAATATTAGATTTAACATTTAAAGAAACACTCTTGGATTTAGCTGCAGTGCCCAACAGTCACATTTCTTGATTGCCGTCTTAATAGTTTTCAATAGAAAGTCTTTTTAATGATTGCTGATTGATTGAGATTGAGAAATTATGAATTCTACAACATGTGTATTTCTGTGCCAACATCACTACAGAGGGTCCACCACCAGATGGAGACATTCAAAAGGCAAAGAAAAGCCAGAATGCACCACTCTCCTGCTGTGTCGCTTTTTTTATGTCACATTCAGCTCAGTGTGGCTGAACGCTGTGAAAACATGCCATGTGATGAAATCCTGAACTGAACGGAAAAGATGATCCTGTCTAGACTGAGATTATACTCTTATCTAACATAATAAGTCTCACCCCTCTTTGTAATTGCATTTGGATTATTAAGATGTTCTTTTGATTTATTCCAGCTGTAATTCCCTCCAGATTTTGTGTTTTTCACGCTGCATGTCAGGCAAATTCGCACAAGCACAGGTCCAGGTTCACAGGTGAGGGAGGTTCATGTGACCAGAATGCAGCCATGTTGGCAAACACAACTGAGTTTCAGTCTCGTTATTCCTGCTCATTGTGTTTGTTTGTCTGTCTTCAGCCACCGTCTGATGGCACAGCTGCTGCTGAAACAACACGTCCACCTGACAGAAACCAGGATCCTCCACAGACACGGTTACAACGAGGTGGAGCGAAATCATCAGAAAACAAAGGAATAAGAGATACCAGAGCACTTCTCTTTTTTGTGCTTAATGTATAGACGAAATTCACTGCTAACACTACCTGCATGGGGCTCATCTACAGAAGAAGGGCAGGGGGTAGATTTACTGTTGTTAAATGTCATGCACCGGAAGGTTTATTAGCTTTACAGGCAGTTATTACTTAATCAATAATCTAGTTGAATGAGGTCAAAGTAGGGGGTCAGGGGCCCTGCAGGGATTCAGCAGGGAAAGTAGTGACATCAGTTGTGTAAGTTAAAGTATAAGTAACTTATGAATATTGCCTGTGTAAATTCTTCAAGAAGAAAGCAAGGAAAATTCAACTTCAGTAAAACATCAACGAGACCTGAAAAAAGAAAACGTGCTGAGAAATGCACAAAAAGGCACAAAGGTCACACGTCAATGCAGATCGACACAAACATGACACAGTAAAAACACAGTACGCTAGATGTGTGTTAGAAAGAGGTTTATGTTAAAGAGGCTGTGCGTCTTCCAGGTGATCAAATGAAGACGAAAGATGTGTTGAAGAGGCAGAAGTGCAGTCACTGTTTGTTGTAGATGACCCTGATTTCTTCTTAATTTTTGCAGCTTCTTACTTTTCAACCACGTGACAAAACCCTTTGACTGTGCATCATCACCGACTAATCAAACATTTCATGTGCAAACAAACAAAAACACAAATGTGTCCTGAAATGTTTATAATGGTGTAAATAGTCTCATTAAGATCAAGGGACTTTCTTAATTGGCTCCACTTTCCAACTGGGATTATTAGTTGTAACTAATGGCTCTATTAACAGCTAATAAATGATTTATTAATGCTTCAAAGATCTATAATGTACAAAGACCAAGACCCTTTATCCCCTTTAACTTCCTTTAACTGTGCTGATCTACAAAGTCTCACTAAATGAGTTATAGCTTCATAAATTGCACCTTCTTTGCTTGATTTTAATTTCCCTTCAGTCTGATCCCCTGTGAGGATGAAAAAAAGTGTTTTGCAGTCAGAGGTGTCATGGCTGCACCTTCCCACCTTCAGTACAGACAGTTATGTAATTCCACACTGAATCATCACTAACAGCTAAAATGATGAAGAAAGGAGGAGGAGGAGGAGAGGGAGGGCTGTTATCACTTTAGTGGTCACTTTATGGAGGGCGGGGGGGTTGGTGATCAACAGCTTGAGAAAAAGTTTGGGTGTCCCCTGAAAATGCACCTTCACACCTCCCACACAGGTCCTCCCACCAACCCCACTCTCCCGTGCAGGAGCAGTTGCATAACACCAGGTGGTGTGTGTGTGTGTGTGTGTGTGTGTGTGGAGCCTGGCAGGAGAAGGAGCAGCAGCAGGAGGAGGAGGAGGTGGTCGTTTTATTGAGCGGCCCGGCGGTGGAAGTTTCTCTGCAAGGGGGGTGGGACTTTTTTTCTTTCTTTCTTTTTTCCCCCTGCAGTCAGTCGGTCTGCCGGTCAGTCGGTCGGGGCTGAGCCGAGCTGCGGATCGTGCAGGAAAAAGATGCTCCCTGCAGCAGCTGCTCAGACTCCAGCGAGCGGCGCCGCACACGGACGCGCTCCTCCGCCTGGGAGATAGAGAAACCCTCCTCCTCCTCCTCCTCCTCCTCCGCTGCTCCTCCTCTGCTCCTCTCCTTCGGATGCGCTGGGCTGAGACGGGAGGAGCGTGATCCCCATCTCCTCCTCCTCCTCCTCCTCTTCCTCTCCCCCATCCTCCCCCCGGGATTCACTGGCCGGTCCGGCACCGGCGTCATTGGATGGAGAGAAGCGTCTGAAAGAAGGGAGAGCGGCGGAGTTGGCCTGCCCCCCCCCCCTCCTCCTTCTCCTCCTCCTCCTTCTTCCTCCCTACTGCAGCAAAAGAAAACTCCGGGTAAGAAATGCTCACCCACAGCTCCTCCTGTGCACAGCATGCATCATAGCGAAACTTGCATGCATCTTTTATCATTATTATTATTATCATTACTATTTGTATTATTGTCATCTCTGCTTCCTCCCTTTGCATCATTGTTGGCAGTGAAGGGATTAATTCAAAGCGTGTGAGGCGGGATGGCAGGCTTCCCTTTACTGGAGCTTCATCCTCCTTTTCTAAACACCCCCCTCCCTCCACCACCCCCTTACATTGATCAACATCCCCAACCAGGAGCATGTTAATGTCTGCAGGAGTGAACTGATGATGCTCCAGTGGCCTCAGATGTGTGTGTGTGTGTGTGTGTGTGTGTGTGTGTGTGTGTGTGTGTGTGTGTGTGTGTGTGTGTGTGTGTGTGTGTTGGGGGGTGGGGGTATTGTTGAAAGGGAGGATGAGGGAGGAAAAAGACAGCCCGGAGCTGTCTGTTCAGCTCCACTCTGCTCAACTCAGGCTGGAAACTGTGACCCGAAAGGAGGAAAATAAAAAAAAGTTGGTGCAGATTTGTTGAGCATCTTTAGGGACGTGATGTCCTGCTGCTAATAAACTGTCAGATGAATTAAGACTACGCTTTGAATCCAGGGTGTCAGGATGCTCGAGTGTAAGACTGAGTTGGGATTCAGGTGGTACCAGCAGCAGCAGCTTTTTTGTTTGTTTGTTTTGTGTGCACATTTTTGTTGAATGTAATGCTGCTATTAAACTGTCTCTGTTTAACTGTCCCTGAATGACAAATGCAGTAATGGTGAATGTGATCAGACTTTGACAGTTTGGCAATTCAGAAAGTCCTGAGATATTTGCACCACTGGATCTAATTAATTCAGGCTTCCCAACATGGGGTGCTGGGGCAACCAAATATATTTATATATTTATATATAATATTCTGTTCATAATGCCTGTAAAAACCAGCATGCAT
The DNA here is from genome assembly GCA_037176925.1 of Amniataba percoides. Taxonomy (NCBI): domain Eukaryota; kingdom Metazoa; phylum Chordata; class Actinopteri; order Centrarchiformes; family Terapontidae; genus Amniataba; species Amniataba percoides. The sequence goes on along the minus strand of JBAJHX010000081.1, from coordinate 4,215,116 downwards.
TATATGTATTTTGGGATGTATTTACTGCATGATCAGGCTTTTTACTGATATGCACCATTTTCCTCAGTCTACCTTTACGTACACATTGATGTTACCTTGACAAAAAAGATGGTTTGGACCCCTCAGTCTCCAGACCTCTGTCCAACTGAGCTTGTTTGGGATGAATTGGATCGATCAATCAGAAAAACAGCATGGCCCACAAATCAGCGGACTCTTATTGATGAACTTAAGAAACTTGGGATGCATTTACTGGCACAAACCTTAAAAAAACTTGTGGAACGAATGTCTCGTGTATGCCATGCTGCCAGAGGAGGTTACTTTGAAGAAAGCAAAGTCTAAGCAAGAAAAACTCAAATACATGATGATTATCGTAAAATTTAGTTACTAATTTAGTTAATAATTAGTTAATAATTAGTTACTCTTTATATAATCGTGTTTAATTTGTTGCAAAGTATACCAATGAAACAATCTGAGAAGATAACATCACTCAGGGGTCACGAGTAGATGTTACTTTGCTATACAGGGTCAAGAGCCAAAATGGTTGGGAGTCTTACTGAGAGGATAAAGATGCTACCTGGGTTCTGAATGTCACTTTTAACCCATGACGTTAATATTTGAGGCTTTCAGCTCCATGTTGTGTGACTGTCTGTGACCTCTGAAGCTTGGACTTTTTTTTTTTTTAATAAGCTGAAGGTGGCTGATTTGTCCCTCGAAACACTTTCTTGGCGTTAAAGTTAAAGAAAGTTAAACATTTTTATAACCTGGAAAGCTTTTTTTGTATCAGTTAACACTGAAAAGATGTGTAGGAGCATATTTTCTGCCCCTCAAAGCTTCAATTTAAAAGACAAACAAACAGAAAACAACATCCAAAACAATCCAAAAGATGAATGATCATTTTAAACTTCAACACCTTTTTTAGAGTAAGATGCTGAGAGGGGGAAAGAAAGCGAGAAAGAAATCTTGTTATCGTAATCTCTCACTCTCAGTCTTCTCCGGCTCTTTGAGTGTGTTCCCTGCAGCTTTCTAATGACACTGGAGATCTGTGTGAAGTGGCTCGACTTGGAGGTGAAATTGTGCGTGTGTGTGTGTGTCGCTGGGGCTCTCGCTTCCTGCTCGCCGCGCTGAAATACGACCTGCTCAGAATTCAATTCCTCCACCAGCACTCGCAATCATCTCAGCCATTCGTTTAACACCTACTCTCGTTCTCCCTCTCAGTCATGGGCTTCCCCTGCTTTCCACACACACACACACACACACACATACACAGTCTCAGCCCCACCACCTTCTTCCTCTTCCCCCTCCTCCTCCTCCACCTTCTCTTGCGTCCCCGTTGAACTCCTCGGAAGAAAAGTGTTATTACATTAAGAAAACGGAGCACATAGAGGGACACTGCAGAGTCTCGGCTCTGTGGGTCTGCTGTAACACCTGGAGGCCCCTCTGCCATCATCAGAACAGTCTTTCCTGAGATCGACTCGTGTGCTTTAATGCATGGCCGCTAATATTTCCAAAATAGATCATGTACAGGATTGCCTTGATTTTATAGCAAGCGTCCGTGGTCAGAGCAGTTGGCTGCTAAACGTGGCTACAGCTCACTTCTCTATGAGAGAGAGATAGAGAGAGAGAATTGTAAATAAAGTATGGCAAGATTAATCATATTTATATGATTGAGACTCCCTGAAATTATCAAGCATGAAACCGTGCTGGCCACAGATAAAACCTGTTGCTTTATTGACTGTTATCTTAAAGCAGCAGTTTGATATTTTGGGGGCAAAAGGTGCTGATTTTCTTTCTTGAAGTGAGTTGGATAAAGATATGTAGATGAAGGTGAAGAAAAAGCTCATAAATAAACATATTTTGTGCTGTTTGTTTCAGTACTGGTAGACTTTTGTGTCCTTCCACTTCTTATGCTAAGCTAACATGCTGCATATTTACCGTGCAGACATGAGAGCCTGGGAAGAAAGCAAATGATCAAATATGTTTTTCTTTTACCTGTTTGAAATTTTCCAAAACATGTTGTAGGTTTTGGTTTGAAAATAGACTCAAGGAAGGAAGTCAAATTAAGACTGATATTTTTCTAGAAAATCTTTTTTAGCTATATATTTTGGTGTTTCCTTGGTTTTCTTGTCAGTATTTAACAATAGTATCTAAGTTTTTTTTCTCACCTGCAGCACATTAGCATTTTGCCAGGAAGTGTGAATATTTTACCAAGTGGTGATAATTTGATTGGCACAATGTCTGCATGGGCTGGCACTGAAAATAGTTTGCAATGTCACTTCAGCTTCAACACACACCAAAGCAGAGAGGCAGCTCGGGGTGGGGGGGTGAAATGTTACCAACTCCCGTCTGTCCCATCTGTGATTGGAGCCTGTGTGACTCCATATGTGTCTTTGTGATGTGATTTGAATCATAAATGCAGAGATGAGGGCCAGCTGTTGTTGTGAGTGTTTACTGTGTGGGATATTATTGATCAAAGCCCTCAAGTAACATCGAGTCGGCAGCTGTACTGTTCAAAGTCAGATTTGACCTACAAAGGAGCGAGGATGCAGGGGGGAAGCATAAAAAACTTTGTTACTGTCCAAACACCTTTTGGATCGGACTGCAGTTACTCTATAGTTAATCAATAAAGATGTGGCCTGGCTTCAAATCACTGCTCTTCCCCACTTTGGAGGATTTAGGCTTTCACATTACAGACACCGAACAAACGTTTTTCCAAAACATTAATTTGGCTGTGACAGGCTTTTTTTTTTTTTTGCAGCAGTAAGTGCTTTTCCCTGTCCTGCATTAGCCTAATTGTGAGGTTGTTAAGCTAATAAGCAGGAGATATAATGAGTGGTGGGGGGGCAATGATCACACGTGATCTGGATTTTCAGCTTCAGGATCAGAGCTTCATATGGAAAACTGGAGACTACGAACATGATAAAAAATCAGCGGCATGGGAAAAGTCCATCCAGGTGTGATAATAAATGGGAAACTCTCAGCAGCAGGGGTGGCAGTAGCTCAGTCCGTGGGGACTTGGCTTGGGGACCAGAGGGTCGCCGGTTCAAGTCCCCACCATGGACC
>JBAJHX010000081.1:4189710-4211956 GCA_037176925.1 Amniataba percoides | reverse complement strand
ACCGAACCCCAAACCTGCTCGGGGCGCTCTGAAGGGGCAGCCCCCTCACTCTGGCATCTCTCCGCCAGTTGCATGTGTGTGCCTCCTATATATGTATATGTAAAAATGTGTATAACAGATAATATATAATACATATACACAGAGTGAAAATTGTTAATTTCCCCAAGTGGGATTAATAAAGGATTCTTCTTCAGCTTGTTTAATTACCCTGAAGACTGTGGCTGTATTGAGATTCATCTGTGCGTGCAAAACAATGATCTAGCTGAGTCTGGAAAAATAACGTGTTCTGTCATCATTTACCAGGATGAACGAAGGCAAAAAAAAAACTTGTTTTATGTAATTATTCTATCGTTAATTCTACCAAACAAGTATTCTGTCTCCATTTGTGTGGTCTCGTTGTATTTGTTCGGTTTTATCCCCTCCGTGTCGTCGTCCTCTGTGACATTCTGGTGGTTGTAAGCGCATCACAAACTGCACAGAAAGCTTCTCTGTCTGTGGCAAAGAAAATATTTATCCTCCGAATTTTTGGAGACAAATCAAATATCAGTTGTGAGCGTTGCTCTCCGCTGAATATTCAAACTAGACTGAGCGCAAACAATCATCTGATCACTAACTTTTTCAATTGTTTTCCAAAGACTAGAGTCCTCCCTGATTGTTTTGTAGATAAGGCTAAAAGATCAGTGGTCGTCCTTGATGGTCATTGTCAATGTCTGATAATTTTTTTCCTTAATCCAAAAGGCTGTATCCTATTTGATGGAAAGTGAATCATTTGACAGATCTCAACCTTCTTTGCTCAAGTAATTTGGTTATTAGTTAAATAAATCGCTCAGTCCACCACTTTAGTCCAGATAATATTGGATGCATTGAGACCACAGTGGGATGAAACTGTCAGACTTTGGTAAACATCTGAGTTTTCCTCAAGTGCCACTTTGATCTTGAGATTTTCATTTTATAGTGGAATGACTTTGACGACTATTGTTTAGATGTTTGGAACTGTGACAACACTGATGATCCTTCCTCTAGCGCCATCATCAGGTCAACATTACATTTTTATACCTGGTGAATCTCAGTCCATTAGCATGGTCATTTTGAACATTTTAGCATGCTGAGGTTTGCATTTACCTCAGAGCACTGCTGTAGACTCACAGACCTGCTAGCTTGACTGCAGATGACTGTGGAGTCGTGTCAACATTTTTTGTGGTTTCAGTCCTTTTGCTACAGTAGTGGAAGTGAAGTAGCCTTGCCAAAGAAAGGTTGAGTTCGGGGTCTGTTGTTTTAACTCTGAGTGATTGAGCTGATTGGCTGCAGTATGCAACTTCTTCCTGCCTCAGCTGGCGCCGCTGCTGACATTTAGACATCGGTGCCAGCCGTTGGGATGTTACTTTTAGTTAACCATGCACCAAATGAGCTGTCTAAACCAGAAAGTCAAAGTGTAGCTGGCATGGAAACAGGCAGATATGTGAAGGTAGGAGAGAGAGAAACAAAGTGCTTTGCTGCCTGCACACAGATTGCTGGGTAGTGTTATATCAGGCTGTCTCACAGAGCGCAGCAGCAAGGCAGTTAATTTGATTATGACTCACTGGGTGAGATTAAAAGCAAAGTTGATTGATCAGTTGTTGGGAAAGCGAGTGCAAAAGATTCAGAGGAGAGCAGCTGACAGGGCAGTGATCCCCCCCTCCTTCTCCTCCCAGCTGCCCTCTGTTTCTTTTTTCTTTTTCAACACGGACACTCATTTCTTCTTTTTTTTCCTCCATTACTTCTATCTATTATTTCCTCCTTGTCTGGCTACTTTGGTTATTTAACCTCCCCCCTTCTTTCCTTTTTTTCCCTCTTCATTTCACTATGTGGGTGTGTGTGTATGTGTGTGTGGACATAAATCAGTGTGTCTGCTCTTATTGATCAGACCTGTTTTAACATGCAGCTCTAATAGAGGGATTTTCTTGTTTTCTTTCTCCCTGGCTGTTAGCAGCAAACGGCAGCAGCTATGGCATGTTTACATCCACTGTGGCGAGCCTGCTGGTCTTTGATCAGGAAGGTTCACCGTTTGTGTCTGAGCTGCTTTGGCTGGCGACGCGGACGAGGCTGCCCAGTTGTGTCAGTTTCCGCCTGAGACCACAGAGAAGCCAAGGACACAAAGAAGCTTTTTACACCCAGGAACACTCAGGATCTGGAGAAGATGCTCACTCTTTAATCATCATATTATCACTGGACAACAACATTTATATTTACTGTACCAGTAGTGGAGGTAGAAGAAGTATTTGTGTCCTTTCCTTAAGTAAAATGCATCAGCACCAAACTGTGAAAATACTACAACTAAATCTACTGCAGTATTTTACTGTAATATCTGCTGTTTCCAGGTTAAGATCACTGCTGCGTTAATGTGCAAGCTGCATGTTTACTGCATTGGATGTTGTCAGGTTGCTGTCAGGTTGTGCTAATTTTATCTACTGTCGACTCACCCTAAAAAGTAAGAAAAGCAGCCTGTTGTCAACTTTGCGATGATACATTTTCCACTTGAACCAAGGGGAGATGAAAGTAGTGTATTTATCTTAAGAAGCAGGAGAACTGTTTCAATTGTTAAAGGAGATCCAGGGTTTTTTTTCTGGAAAGCAGGAAAATCTAAGTGAAGTCAAAGTACCTCCCATTTTGTACTGTGAAGTACAGCACAGTAAGAGATCAGTTGTCCGTTCTTGCCTTAAAAGAGGGGGCATCTTTCACTGTGCTGTCAAGGTCATAAGTTACAACCACAAATAGGAAGTGAATGGATAATAACAGAACTTTACTTTTGTTCCTATTGAGATTCTTGTCATGAAGCTCAGATTTCACGCAGGTCCTTGTAACACATTTTTCAAAACAGCTAAATATTTGCACAGTGCAGTGAATAGATTTTTCCCACAACCTGTAAGCTTATAGGCATATTGCCTAACAAGGTTGAAAACACAAGGTAAAGGCAACTGTTCCAAAGCAAGCCTCCATCTGCCAACGTGATGCATGAGTCGTTTTATCTCATTTTTCAGCCGCCTGAAGTGATTACACAGAAACCTCTGCAGTGATCAGAGAGCTGATACTCGTATTTTGTACCATTTAAATGGCTATAATGCTGTATATGTGAAAGGCCAGTACTGATGGAGTAGATTTGATGTATCCATCTGGCTCACATACACACTCACACACACACAAAAACACATCCACATCATCTAATATCACAGCAGGTGCTTTGGAGAGCTGAGGTGTCTGAACAAACATGCACATGTGGGCACAGTCGGGGCCCAGTCAGGAGTGATTCTTCGATGCCCGAAAGAAACTGTTGCCAGGAAGAATGACATTTTCTGATAAAGTTAAAGAGAACTGGTCAGAGAAATTAACCCAAATTTATAGCCCATAATGCTGGAGGAAAATATTTGTCTTATGTGTTTTGGTGTTAAGCAGGCATGACTGTTGACTTTTCTTTTGTGTTGATTTTTTTTACTGGGCTCATTACTGTTCTGGAAAATTGGGTTTCACAAATTGCACTGGCTCTGTTCCGTTGCATTATTCACGTGCCGCTTAATGGTCTTCACAGTCTGTTTTTCAAGCTGACATTGTGACAAGATACTCATTTCATGTGCATCTTGGTAATTAAAATCTACTGTAACGAACAGTGTGTGCTGGAGACAGTCTGCCTTTTTAGGTTTTGCAAGGAAAGTTATCAGTCATGTGGGCCCTGCAGCAGCGGTGAGATAAATCCAAAGAAGCGAGGGAGCCGAGATCACACAGGCGCGAAGATGACACATGAGTTGAGGAGCTTTTATGCAAATGTTCACCTTTCGCTTCGCAGCCGTGTGTTAATGAGCTGTCAGCAGAGGGGAACTCTCAAATCTAAAGGGGAAAATGGATGTGAGATAAATCACAGGCATATCTGATGGCTGTAGATGCCACATAAGTATGACATCATGGTTTTAAATGAGCACCAAAGTAGGCCGTCGGGCGCAGAGCCTGGTCCATATTATTGTTTTATTATTGTCTCCTGCTTCTTCCTCCCCCTTTTCTCCCTGTCTCAGTTTATTACACAAGAACACTATTTTCAGCCTCCTCATGCCATCTCCCTTATCACACTATCTGAGACACGTCTGCTTAGATTCTACGTGGCAGACGGTGGCGGGGAAATGGGAAAGAGAAGGGATAACAAGCAGCAAAGGTCAAAAGCTTGCTTGCATTCTTGTCTGTCGAAGTGAATCCCCCCTTTAGGGTCGGGAAATGTGGCACGTAAGCAAAGATGCGCAGGTGTCAGTTGCACAAATGGTTTCTGCTATACTTGTGTGGATATGAGGGTTTTTTTTATTCTATTTTATTTTCCATTTCAAAGCCACCTCCAGACAAAAGGCTGCATCACTCAGATTTTAAATCTGGAGGTTGTGCTGGCTTCTCTGCGAGCCTCGGTTACCCATAACTCTACCTTCTCTGCATACATCTGCAGAAATCCCGAGCCCTCGGCTGACTGATGAATTGTTGCAGAAACATTTTTTCCCTTGACCAAATATAAGAACAATCCAATAGCGATGGGTTGTCTTATGTTGCAGAAAAACATCTCCATTTCCCTTGCAAGTGTGTTCCTTCAGATTTGACCTTTAGTTTAGCATTTTTGCTCTTGTCTGGGGGTCAAAACATGAAGAAGCAGTAGTTATTCCCAAACCGTGGTTCTTGTATGGCATGGGGACTATGGAGTACGTAGTTTGGACAAAGAGAAATTATTATGCTGAAAGTGTTTTATAGAGTTCACAACTGACTGCTTATTTTCTAGTTTATGGTTAGTTTTAGCTCAGTGTATCCCAAATGAACTGGCATCTTAGTGTTTTCTTAGTGTATTTGTCTGCAAGAGAAAAATTAACAAAGACATCAAGATCACAATTGGTGCGATATTGCTCTTTATTAAATCCCATTTACTGGTAAACTACCATCAACGTTTGACGTCAGGCTCCTGAAATGCGCTGGCAACAGACTCAAATGAACAGACTTTAAAAAAAGCTGCGGTGATCGTGCGCCTCCTTGTTTTCGTCTTTTTATTTCAGGCAAGTTGGACTTCATTGTTAGTATTGCGCCTGCCTCAATCCCACTGAGGCACCCCAGCACCCACGCCGCCTCATTGTTATTTACTAAATCTGTCTGAAACACTGTTTCGCTATATCTACTTCTTCTCCTCGTTATCCTCGATCCTCCCTCCTCTTCCTCTCCTCCCTTCTTTTATTGCCTCCCCTGGACCTCCTCTACTCTCACATAGTCACCTTAAACCAAGTTGAGTTCATTTGAACGATTCTGGGGGGGTTTGATATGTGGTGTTGGTGCTCAGAGCTTCCCTCTCTGCCAGAGATTCCCCATGCTTTCCCTAATGGCATATCAGCAGCTGTCAGTGGGCCCTGCACTGCGTCAACCACTTTAATTGGCCTGCATGGCTGTGGTCTGCAAAGTGCTCAGCAGAATTAAGTCACCAGCTCCCCCCCACACCCCATCTGCACACACACACACATACACACACACACACACACACACATTGAATGTCCCCCCATCCCTTTTCTATATCATTAGTGTAATGCTCCAGTTTCCCCACAGCCTCTGAGATATGGGGAGATTCCAGCAGATGGGGGAGGAGGTGGAGGGAAGGTTGGGTGGAGGAATGAGTCACACACCAGCACCCATCATGTTTCTTTCTCTCTCTCTTTTTTTTGCAGTTTGCAGAGGAAGAGAGGGATGCAGGGAAACATTTTTTTTTAAAATGGTGTGTGTATATTGGGGGGGATAAACCCTGCTGCTACTTATGAGGAAGAACCATTAAAACTGGATTGATTTCTTATTGTGATCTAAACAAACCTAATAGCTGCGTGCTCCCACGGTGAATGTACAGTCAAAGTTCACTCGCGGAAGCGTCGTAACATAAGGCTTGAGGGAATGATTACAATTACCCCTCATCACTGTAAGATGACAAAATAATAATACATCTTTCAAATCCACAGTACATATAATCTGCTGTAAAAAGGAAGTCCATACTTAGGTGTTTACTTGTAGAGTTTGCCACAGTGGATGAAAGAGAAGTCCCAAAATCTGTAGTTTTGTCTTTCACGCTTTCTGCAATTTCACACTGCACATTTCCAACAAACAAAGTTGGTCCTGAACACAACATACTGTATTTGAGATTTATTTTGTTTGTTGTTTGCCCTTCATTCAGTGTTTCTGCTTTAAAATGAATCAGAGGAAACACAAGCACATGAGAAAGTGCCATATGTCTCGCCATACACCCAAAGTAGGTGGTAAGGTTGATGATTAGGGAGATTAAGGAGAATTCATATATGGAGGAAGCTGAGCAAAGTTGTTTTCATTTGAGGGGTTGCTTGAGGATGATGATGGAGAAGAAAAAATCTGGAGGTGTGGGGTTGAGAAGAGGTGAGCTTGCCAAACTTAACCATAGCGGTGGTCGTATGAATCATATGAGTTGTGTGAATCATCACGAAAACCTGCAGACTCTTGGCTCTCCGGATGTTCAATAAAAAAGTACTGTGACATCTCTTGTTATGCATGCATATTATCATGCATGGCCCCATCCTCTTTGTGCATCTGAAGCAGCAGAGGATGTCAGGAGTCATTAGTTTCCCATGGTACATTTTGCCTTGCAGCACCAAAGCGGTTTAATTTGACCATCTTTGCTCTGATTCATGCTGAAGGTGAGAGATTTAGATTGAGTGGTCATGGGGACACTTTCTTACTGCTATGTAAGCGTATGAACAGTTGAAAGAGTTGTTTCATTATATCCTGCAAAACCGCATCATGGTCTCTTCCTTGTCATTGCCATTTTTAATGAATTGTGTGGGGTTTTTTTTTTGTTTGCCGTTGTCTGAAAACAGCTGTCAGATTTGACTCTCTTGTGGTTTCTGTTTTAAAAAGACATTTGAGCAGATTATTGTTGCTTTTTGTTTCTTTGTTTGTTTGTTCCAGGCTGGCTGCAGCACCATGTCCTCGCCTCAGAGTGGGGATATATCAGGCTACCATCTGAGTGGTGAGTGGACAGCGCTGGATGTCACAGAGAATTCCCACATCTTCTTCGTCTTTTTGTAAACGTGTTGTGAGTGTGTGCTTGTGTGTGTCAGTCAGACTGTGAAGGATGAGGTCGTTTTTGGGGGTCGTCTGTGAGGCGTGTGTTTCTCTGGTCTATTTGACAGCTGCTGACACCTTTATGAACAAGCTTTACAACACCTCCACCCTCTCGTTGTGCCGCAGAGGGCTGTCGAGGTTACAAAACATTTTAACTTGCCCTATAATTGGCTTATCTCTTGTGTTAAAATGCAGAGATAAAGCTGTCAAAATCCTCCTACAGACGCAGTTCGTCTTAGGCAAGCCGGCCCGGCACAGGCTCATAATCCCATCTCTGAAATGCAACACGAGATCGCTCTGACGTTTAATGCCGAGCAGCATTCACATTTCTCTGTCACAAGCTGTTATCTGATTTACATAAAACTTTACGCATCCTGAAGTCTCCCAGTGCCTGAAACTGTGACTGACTGCACTCAGTGACTGTGAGCTTGTTAAGAGTCCAACTCAGAATAGAAAGTCTTGCAAAACTCTCTTTCCTAGGCCTCCCTTAAACTGCAGGAAATATGTAATGTAATGAGACTAACCTTTATGCCACCCCTGATGAAAACGAAGTGAGGACAGCTTGAAGCGCTTGTTTTGTGTGTCTGTTTCAGTGGTGCGTAACCCACCCGGCTGGGAGGTGGGGATTTACCTAGTAGGCTTCCTCGTGCTGCTGGCCGTGGCTGGTCTCAACATCTGGAAGCTGTGGAAGTCTGGAACCTTCCCCACGCCATCCCCCTTCCCCAACTTTGACTATCGATATCTGCAAGAAAAATATGGGACCTCCTTCTCAGAAGTCAGACAGAAGGTGCGTTTTGGTTGGTGTTGAAGAATCAAAATCCGCAATCAGTCATAGGCTCACAGTGAATGATGAGCAATCACTTTGAGAGTCTGCTGGTTTTCTCTTCAATGTCAAACGGCAGCAGCTGATTTCAGAGAAGAGTTTCCTGCGGCTAAAGTTTTTTTTTTTTCTTTGAAAATTGAAAATTAGCTTCCAATTCGACCTCCAGTTTTTGGGCCTTTTTTGGGTACCTTCTGTATTTGCAGCCATCATATCTCTTGGTTTTGATTACATATACTAACCACTATCTTTGCAACACGTTTGACAATCTGGGATGATTTGGATAATATTTAATCAATCGCTTTTGATCAGTCGCCTGGCTAAATTGACCATCAGTGTGTCTTGCCTGTCTGGTAGAGACCAGAGCTAAATAAAGGATAAATATTGGATAACACTTTCGTGACGCGGCCAAACATTCCAGTAAATGAAGGACAATTTTGCATAACTAAAAGTTGGAGGCAACAGATGGCTTAAAAGTTCAGTGTCAACTTAAAAATTCATCTTTTAGTTGAAAACAATTAACAGGCAGCTTTTTTTTTGTTTTTTGTCTCACTTATTTTAAATTGTTGTAATTATGCTTTACTTAATGTCTCCCTAAAGCGAGTTGCTGCCAACAACCACCGGCGGACCTCCACCACCTCCAGCCGTAAACCCAGTCTGGCCTTGGGCGACACCCCGGACGGCTTCAGGGATCTGGGCCACCTGGAGCTGATGAGCAGGGAGCTGGACCCGACCGGCATGGCCCAGCTTAACCGCTCCGTTTCCACCGACTCGCTCAGCTCCATCTCCTCCATTGCCAACAATTTCGGCCATGACTTCACGGTCGGCCAGCTGGAGGTGACCCTCGAGTTTGAGCCATCCAGGCAGCCGGGGCATGGGACGGGCTTGCTCCACATCACTCTGCACCAGGGCAAAGACCTGCTGGAGAAGGAGGAAGGAGACTTCCCAGGCTGCTTCATCAGAGTCTCCTTGGGCCCTGAGGAGCTAAACGTGGGAGTCACAAAGGTGCAGAGGCTTTTGTGCTCTTTTCTTTCTGTGTGTGTGAGAAGCAACCATTCAAGTGATATGAGATGGGGGCAGCATCAGTGTGGAGCCACTTTACTCGGGCATGACCTTGGAAAAAGTAACATCTCGTTAACAGAAGTGTGTCTCTCTGAATGGCAAAGACTTTTGAGTTAGAGTTATGCAGGATTCAGCAAATGACTCATTTGAAGGTAACTTGTGGACATCTAATCTACAGGTGGTGGTAACAAACCGAGAAATGCAAGTTCACATTGCCTTAAAAAAACAGTTATTAAGGTGTTATGATCAATATACAGTGTGAATATCTGATTAATCATGAAATCATTGCAAACAGCATCCTTTCTACAGGTGTTTTTTTATTGCCTCTGTTTTTATGTGTCCCAAAGTCATAAGGGGCAATCATCCAGTTCGTTAATGCCTCTCAAATCAGCAGTTCAATTATCCGTTGAAAATTGCACATTTGTTGACTTTGCAGTGGATGTGTGTAACAGATTTCACGACAATTATTATTTCAGTCTCAAAGAGGTGGAAAGTCTGATGTTACCATCACTAGAGCCTCATCACCATCATGGTTGAAATATCCACTTTGAGGCCAAATAGATTTTCAGTCCACAGGTTTTGAACTCATAGTGTCAAACCACTGAGAAACTCCTCACTTCAATACTACAGTGTGTGTTTCTAAGTAGGGATGCATGTGCAAACGCTTCATACGCTGATATAAAGTAAAGATATACAAAGCAAGTTTCTTAGTGTTTCAAACGTGACCGTTAAAGATGAGGCAGTGCCTTGTTAGTCTTTAACGCACAAAAAAGAGATGAGAGACTTTGTACAGAATCGCCACCAGGCTACAAATGGATGAGAGATTCAGGACTAAGAGAAAAAAACATGAAAGGAACAGCTTCTCAGATGGGTAATTAGTAATTCAGACGTGACAACTGAGCTCGGGCGCGTTGTGGGAGAGCAGCGAGGCTCAGGGGGCCAGCTTTAGATTGCTCGAACTGCGTTGAAGATTTCAGTGCTGGCTGAATTTTAGATGGAGACAGTGATTCGTCCCATGGGGTGAGAGCCTTGATCCTGCAGCTTGACAAGCCAATCCTTTCCTGTCCGGTGGAAGAGCCCATTTCATTTGCTTGAGTGCCGAGCCCCCTGGGAGCCCGATGTAGGCAGGAGGGTTGATTTCACATCCTTTAAGTTCATCAGAAGAAGATGTGATTGACTTTTGGGTCACTCAGATTGAAATGTGACCTTTAACCTGTGTTCACTTGACATTTCTTTCATAGTGATGATGAGATTTGGCGTTATGCGTGTTTTATGATGAGATGTGTGACAGTCCTTTCAATGAGAGGTTATTCCTTTTGAGTTTGTTCAGTTTAAAATGTTGAAGATGATGCAAGTTGCAGCATAATGACAGTGGATATTATGTGATATAACAGTTTTTGGTGTGAGACAGTACAAAATGGTCTTGTTGTCATCCTGTTTACTTAGTATTTTTGCAGTAAGGAAGATATTGTGATAAAGTGCATGGAATTTTCAGATATTTCTGAACAAATGTTATCGTTATTATTATTTTTTTTTTTGTTTTGTTTTGTTTTTTTTTTTATTAGTTTATTATTAGTTTATATATTCGTTTATTAGTAGTAGAAGTAGTAATAGTATGCAATCATGGCTTGTATCACATAATAAGCTGTGATTTAAGATTTCTGTTTTACACAGAAAAAACAATCCTCTCCTTGAACTGCCACCTTACCGAGGTGGAGGGGTTTGTGTGCCCAAATGATCCCAGGAGCAACAACAAGGACCGTTACGTCACCCGGATTGGCGTTACCGGGGCCCCACCCTGGAGCCAGGCCTGAGGTTGGTTCTCGCAGGCGAGGGCCTGTTGACCGGGTCTTTGCCCACAGGACCCGGCCGGGCTCAGCCCGAAACGGCGACGTGGGCCCGCCTTCCAGTAGGCTCACCACCCGCAGGAAGGTCCATGAGGGGCTGGTGCAATGTGGTTTGGGTAGCAGTTGTGGTGGGGGGCCTTGACGACCCAAACCCTGGACCAAACCTCTGGCAATTGGGACATGGAATGTCACCTCGCTGGGGGGGAAGGAGCCTGAGCTTGTGCGGGAGGTTAAGAGGTACTGGCTAGAGATAGTCGGGTTCACCTCCACGCATAGTTTGGGCTCTGGAACCCAGCTCCTTGAGAGGAGCTGGACCCTTCACTGCTCTGGAGTTGCCCAGAGTGAGCGGCGGTGAGCTGGTGTGGGCTTGCTCACAGCTCCCCAGCTCAGCCGCCATGTGTTCACCCTGGTGAACGAGAGGGTTGCTTCCCTGCGCCTTCAGGTCGGGGATAGGTCTCTTGCTGTTGTTTGTGCCTACGGGCCGAACAGCAGTACAGAGTACCCGGCCTTCTTGGAGTCTCTGGAAGGGGTACTTGATAGTGCTCTGACTGGGGACTCCATTGTTCTACTGGGGGACTTCAACGCTCACATGGGCAGTGACAGTGATACCTGGAGGGGCGTGATCGGGAGGAACGGCCTCCCCGATCTGAACCCGAGTGGTGTTTTGCTATTGGACTTCTGTGCTAGTCACAGTTTGTCCATAACCAACACCATATTCGAGCGATCTCCGGCTGCATGTCTTGGACCCTCGGGTGAAGAGAGGCCCTGAGCTGTCAGTCCTACCGGGCCACGTTGGCCTGTGGGACTCCTGACGCAGTTGACGGGTACCGGCAGGCCAAGCAAGCCACAGCACGGGTTGAAGGAAGGGGAAGCAGTACTCTACCAACACTGTTTACAGTGTGGGTGGGAGGCTGTTGACCTCAACTGGGGACACTGTCAGACAGTGGAAAGAATACTTTGAGGATCTCCTCAATCCCACCGACATGCCTTCCACTGAGGAAGCGGAGGCTGGGGATTCTGAGGTGGACTCTTCCATCACCCAAGCCGAAGTCACTGAGGTAGTTTGCAAGCTCCTCGGTGGCAAGGCATTCGACTGTGTCCCTTGTGGTATTCTGTGGGAGGGCTGTTCGGTCTCTGTACGACCAGAGCAGGAGCTTGGTTCGCATTGCTGGCAGTAAGATTTCATCTCTTTTGCGGATGATGTTGTCCTGTTGGCTTCATCAGACCAGGACCTTCAGCATGCACTGGAGCGGTTTGCAGCCGAGTGTGAAGCGGTTGGGATGAGAATCAGCACCTCCAAATCTGAGGCCATGGTTCTCGGCCGGAAAAGGGTGGTATACCCTCTCCAGGTGGGTGGAGAGGTCTTGCCTCAAGTGGAGGAGTTCAAGTATCTCAGGGTCTAGTGAGGGAAAGGTGGAGCGTGAGATTGTACCGATGTACCGATGTACCGGACCGTCGTGGTGAAGAGGGAGCTGAGTCAAAGGCGAAGCTCTCGATTTATCGGTCGATCTACGCTCCTACCCTCACCTATGGTCATGAACTTTGGGTAATGACCGAAAGAACAAGACCATGGCTATAAGCGGCCAAAATGAGTTTCCTCCGCAGGGTGGCTGGGCGCTCCCTTAGAGATAGGGTGAGAAACTCAGTCACTCGGGAGGAGCTCAAAGTAGAGCCGCTGCTCCTTCACATCGAGAGGAGTCAGCTGAGGTGGCTCGGGCATCTGTATCAGATGCCCTCTGGACGCTACCCTAGGGAGGTGTTCCAGGCGTGTCCAGCCGGGAGGAAACCCCGGGGAAGACCCAGAACACGCTGGAGAGACGGCGTCTCTCAGCTGGCCTGGGATCCCCCTGGAAGAGTTGGAGGAGGTGTCTGGGGTGAGGAAAGTCTCGGCATCTCTACTCAGACTGCTGCCTCCGCGACCCGGCCCCGGATAAGCGGTGTTGATGATGATGATGATGATGATGATGATGACAGAAAAACGATAGAACCATGATAAAAACAGAAATGTTCAAGGTCAGTAACTTACTGCTCATTTACATTCATTCAGTTCTCTTCTTTACACACAAACACATACATTGTTTTTTAACTCTGTGCTCTTACTGCATTTGTTCTTTTAATTTTAGCTGTTGATTATTCAAATTGTATTGCTCTGTGAAAATATTTGTTGCGTGTCTTTTGTGATGCGTCTTAAAACTAACCCTAATCCTCTGACAGGAGAAGGAACAGGGCTGCACTCCTCCATCTGCCACACCTGCCACTTGCCTTCTGCTCTTAGCCAGACGTTGCCAGAAAATGCAATAATTCCTCTGCCCGGCTGTGAGTCATCGGCATCACGCCTCATGTGGCCACAGCTTTGTCACAGTTTGTGCAGGCCGACAGGGGCGACACGCTGACCATGTTGTCGTTTTCATGTGTTCAGGCTGGGTCTAATAATAATGGAGGCAGCTACTGATGCAGCGGCTTTAGTGGCTCTTTCTTTAATGTCGAGGAGTGGTGAAGACTAAGAAATGCTGACATCAGCTCTGCTTACACCAAGTGGGCAAGACTCTCTCTCTCTCTCTCGCTCTCTCTCACTCTCTCTCTCTCTCTCTCTCTCTCTGTTTTCCTGTGCTTTGTTTTTGCTTTTCTGCCCATCACCCCTCTATTTCTCCTCCTCTCTCACCTCATTTCCCCTCTTCTCTTTTTTCCCCATTTATTCCCCATTCTTGCTTGTTTGGCTTGCAATAATGTGCACGCCACTCTTCTCCCACTCTCCCTTTCTCTGCCTCCTGTAGCTCACACACACAAGCTTTTATTGCCTCACTTTCACCACACACGTCGCCATTGTTATCCCCCCTCCGAGCGATAAGCCAAACAGTGCACACAGGCAGTCTCATATTGTGGATGGAGTGCAGGTCTGTGTGTGCAGGGCTGGCTTTGGATGTTCTGTATCTTTATGTAGATATTTACACAGCAGCAGCAGCAGCGGGGTCCACAGTGTCAGCACAGGATGTATGATTATGATGCTATTCAGCTGCTTGATAGGAGGCACAGTCCCAGGTCGGCCTTGCAGTCTGATTCACAGATCCTGTGCTCTGAATTCACAATTTCTTCAATCATACAACTCCCGCTGCATGATTTCATTCTTTTAGGCTGCTTCTCTGTATTTGTATGGAAGGTATAGTTCTATTTACCAGAGATCATCCTCATTGTATTTCATGCTTCAAGTACAAACACTGATGTGAACCAGGGCTATTAATAAATCCACTCTCCTCTGCACACTTACTAGTTGCCTGGTAACTTCCGACCGCGTCGCAAACCCTCTCCTCAGCACGTGCTCTGGCATCTGATGCTCTGAAATCAGCGTTAGCCACGAGGCAAACGCTGGTCACTTTGGCTGTGGCAGCCGAGTCTCTCGTTTTGATTTAAAGTAGCGGCGGTCCGCTCGCCCAGCCAGGCCAAACCGCCCCCAGACTGTGTTTTTCATTGTAAAAACTGTTTTGGCTGCCAAGAAAAGAGACTGAATAGTGACTGGTAATCAGAGGCTGGTTGACAGAAAATGTCGTTTTCACACCTTGCAGATGATTTTGTGGGTGTTTTGTTTTGGGGGTTTTTCCCCAAGGGTGACATCAATAAAAGCATCTAGCAGCAGTGGCAGAGAGGAGGAATGTGTTTGGAAATATGTGTGAACGTGTTCTCTTTATGTACTGTATGTTCTCGACTCTGCTGACACTAAACGTTCATCAGGTAACCCCTCTCACTCCCTCTCTACCTAGCTGGATTCCCCTTCATGGCTTCACTGTCTATTTTTACCTCACTTTGAGTAAGAAAGTGTTTTTGAGATTATGAAACATGTTTGTTGTCACTTACTCTGATAAGTATTGCTTTGTTTTTTCCTTAGATTTTTTTATTTTGAATTATATTAAATTGGTTTAAGATTGATTCAACTTTATTAGGAGAAAGTAAGCAACAATACAACACAATGCATATTGATATATACTCAAATATAAATGGAGGGCTCTGTGTCAGTAGATCAGTTTTGATGTAGGTGTTTTGAAGACTTTAAAGATGGTTGTCACACATCTGTGCATTCTGCCTGTGTGAAGGATTTTCACAGTTGACTGAGTTATTATTTAATAAATGTATAGTGTTAGGTCATTTCATGCCCCACTGCCTGACTCTTAAGTTAAGTCAGAGAGAAGATGGAGAGACAAGCAGATGTTACAACATACAACATATCTTTTCTTGTTAGATTGGATTCTTGCCTTCACGTGCTTTGTCTCGCAATTGTTGCAAATTTTTGTGCTGGTATTTTTTATTACTTGTGTGTTTATTTGTGCCAAAGTCACAAGGCTCAACCAACCTACACAAAGTTAAAGTGTCTTGGAGGTAAATCTTAAAAAGTAAAAATCTATTTTCTGTCTCTGTCTTCAGGTCCAAACGAACGCATTCACCGTGATTTTTGATGAGCGGTACTCCATCCCCGTGGACTTGTCCACGCTGGAGGAGTACAGCCTGCGTTTTGCCGCTTTTGGTATTGATGCGGACGAGAGAAACATCAGCGCTGGCATCGCAGATCTGAAGCTGTCAGACCTGGACCTGACCATCAGACCCTTCAACGCCTGGCTCTACCTTCAAGATGTCAATAAGGTGAGTTACAGTACTGCAGTGTGTCATCAGGCACACTTTGACATGTCACAATGCAGTGAAGTCAAATAATACTGTGACACAGGCTCCCCAGCTTGATTTTAGATTCAGGTATGCACTTCCCCCGACAGGAAACTAAAATGTCTCAGAGAATGTGTAAAAAAGGATGGTGGTGTGTGAGAACCTCTGCTGGACGTTCAGCAAAACTGCATATCACGTTTAATGAAACAAAACCAAAGTCGACTCAAGTGAATTACTTGCAAAATTATTACAGAGTGATACAGATTATCTGATGAAAAAATACATTACCATAATTATATGTAGACAGTTAAAATAAAAACCTATGTTTAATGAAATTACTTCATGCCATGTCCACAGAAAGGTTTTAAAAAGTAGTGTAGCAGAACACCCAGAGCAGCAGGTCCCCTATGAAAGATTGGTGTTTACCACAGAAACCATACTGATGCTTTCGACATATTTACCAGTTAACTCTCGCTGACAAAAATAATCCAACCATGAGTTAAACTAAAAAAAGTTAAGCAAATTTAAGTTTAAGCAAAAGTGCCAAAACAACAATGCAGAAAAAGTCAAAAGTACTTATTCTCTGAGAAAAAATGGGCAAAACATATTATAGATGCATCTTTTAATTAGATGTTTGTTAAATATTAGATAATTTAAGGTTTGTATGGAAATGAAATAGAGTTATATTGTAGCATAAAATATAAATACAATAAAGCAAATCGTTTTAATATTTTAAGACCTTTGATTTCATATCATTTAGTAGAAACACCTGCCCTGTGCACTGGATATGTCCATTTAAAACCTGTATAAGTAAATCTGAGATGACTATATTTTCATTTACAATATATCTTGTAAAATCACTTCTGTAATACACTATAATAATAAGTAACACACTTAACATGAAAACATTTCTGATGAATAAAGTCCTGATAATTCATCTGTATCAGCAACCATCCATGAATGATGGAATAACTACAGCCTTTTCTCATTGGAGTCCATTCATATATTTAGAAATATTTGATTAATTAACATTTAATTCAAATGATGTTGACAAATATTTTTCAAAAGATCATTAAATTAGCCAGTTTCTTTATTCTCGTCTTTAAATGCAGCAAGCATAATTTGATATTGAAATGTAATCATTACATTTTGTAATTGATGAAAAATGTCATTAAATCCAACCCACAGAAGTCGCAGGTGTCTGGATATTTGCCATGAAAGAAATGATTTGGAGGCGCTCTCTGATATTTAATGTGATTCGGTGTGACTCCGCAGGCTGTGGATGCAGTCGGGGAGATCCTGCTGTCGCTCAGCTATTTGCCGACAGCAGAGCGCCTCACAGTGGTTGTAGCCAAGTGCAAGAACTTGGTGTGGACCAACGGCAAGACCACTGCAGGTTGGTTTATTGTAGTGTGTGTTTTTAAGTGTGTGTGTGTTTTTAAGTGTGTGTGTGTGTGTGTGTGTGTGTGTGTGTGTGTGTGAGACTGTCTTTGTATGAACTATAGAAAAACTTACCCATCTCTGTCTGGCATTAAATCTGTGAAAGTAACATCTCTCACATCCCCTGACAGAACACGATACCTACTGACTCAATAATAACAATTGTCAACTCCCAGAAGGTGTATTCATCTTCATCCAGGCTAAAATGACTTGTTCATTACATTAAAGGTGACATAAAGGTCACCTCACTGCAGAACTGTCATTATCACCCACAGTGCTATTTGCATGGATCGGACTGTGTGTCCAATTGATTGCTCTTTGATGAGCAGTTCATCGGACGCCCTACAAAAAGTGTGTGTGTGTTTGAACATGTGTAGCTCTACTTTTTGAAGGCTGTAATCTCACTCTCTCGCTCTCGTTATCAGATCCGTTTGTCAAAGTGTATCTCCTGCAAGACGGCAGGAAGATCAGCAAGAAGAAGACGTCCACCAAGAGGGACGACACAAACCCCATCTTCAACGAGGCCATGATCTTCTCTGTGCCGTCCATCGTCCTGCAGGTGACGCTTACGACCGCGGCCCAAACTAGACCTGAATGAAGAAATAATGAAAGTAAACTTTATTAATCCTCACAGGGAATTTAGATTTGTGAAAAAGATAAATAAAAATTATAACTAAAACTGAACAAAAAGGACATGAACAGTTAATGCTGACCTATATAAGTACAGGTCTGCACGTAGAGCTGATAATAACAAAAAGTATGTTTAGTGGACTGGATGCAATAATTGTATTTATTCATTAGTTAATCATTACTGACATGATATGACATGAATATATAAATGGTGCATGAATATTATAGTATACAGTATTAGTATTGATACAGTCAAGACTGGAGGATGGTGACTGAGTGTACATGAGCCTAATTTAAACTCATGTCAGGATGCATTCATGACAACTGGTATGACCTGAGGTCATAGTTTGTGTTTCAGTGTGTCTGTGTAGCTTCCTCAGTGTGTGTTGTCTCTCCCTGCCTTTGAAGCAGTCCGGGGTCCTTGTAGGGGGGAGTAGCCTTTTCTTTTCATGTGTTTTTTCCTGTTTATTTTTTAGGGAGGCAGGTCACTTACCTGTATTTTGTTCTCATTTTGACTAGGTAAGTTAGTGAATTTCTTTTGTTTCTAGAGAGTTTTGTTTATTATTTTGGCTGTTATACCCCGTTTTTGTTTGTTAATAAATTTTTGGCCTGCAATTCTGTGCTGGTCATCCTTGGGAGCAGGGAGAGAGGGAGACACCCTTTGTGTTGTGTCCTAGGTTCCTCGAGGCTGGGACATAACAGCAACCCACGCAGATGTTGTCAAAATACTGAAGTGGTGCTTATTTATTTCTGTCTCCAGAGCCTTGCTGCTTCTATAGCTAAAAACTCTAATACGACGTCATTAAAATCTTCCTGCGCTATAAAATTTAATGCGTGGATTAGGTTTGGATGTAAAGAAAGATGCAGGTCATACAATGTTACAATGTTGTGCTGTTTGCAGGAGCTCTCGCTGAGGGTGACAGTGGCCGAGACCACGGATGACGGCAGGGGCGAGAACCTGGGTCACGTTATCATTGGCCCCGAGGCCAGCGGGATGGGGATCACCCACTGGAACCAGATGCTGGCCACCCTGAGGAAACCCGTGTCCATGTGGCACCCTCTGCGCAGGACCTAGTCCTTGCCGCCCTCGACCTGTTTCAAGTAAAAGCACTCGCTTCCACACGTTTCTCCTGCCTCTCCCCTTGTTTAGGGGCAGTGCTCAAATCTGTTTTAGTAAGATGAGAGAAGATAATGTGTTTGCTGCATGTAAGAAATTGGAGTAAACATCTTATCTTCATGTACAGAGGAGGAATCTGAAAAGCCTGTGTTTGACCCTGAACAGTGTTTCCACTCAAATCCTGTCTTTAGTATTTGGCTTCACACCGGTGCGGGTGCATTATGGGTGAGGGTGGCATTTAGGAAGGAGTACTGCACGCCCAAAATTACCCAAATTATCACACTCAAAGTAACTGATGAGTTTTCAGTTTAGTGTGCACCTTGCATCCTTATTTTGTCCCTCAGGCTTGAGAAGTGGGCTGCACCTGATTCTCCGCCACAGTAAATGAGACATTAACATGTGGAAGCTTTTTCCCCATTAGAAATTTCAGTTTGGACTTTAGGTGAGTTTTCAATTAAGAAAAGCCTCGGCAGGCGCGATCCCCTCTCTGCATGGTGCCTACTCCGGTTGTAGCCTGTTATAGCTGTCTAGAGGATGACCGACTGGATGGTGGGAGGGGAGGAGGGGGAAACATCACTCCTCTTTCAGGAAAACATTTGTATTTTCAATCCAGTCATCGACTGCATCTGTTTGATTGATTTCGTAGCGGTTTTGGGGTCAGAGTCCGGTTAGCTCTGTTGGATTTGCTTGCGTAATTTGTTAACAGTGAGGCCGACAGATAAAAGAGGTTTTGGTATGTTCAGTATATATTGTGCTTTTGAAGTGGAAGAAAAAGAAGAATAAAATCCAGGTATTCTTATCCAGGTGAAATAATTGTAATTTGTAGCAGTTGTTACAGGGTGGCAAAATCAGTTGTGATTAGCATATAAATATCATATTACATTATTAGTATTTTTACCACGATTAATGCAATACAGGTTGCAGAAGCATATTTGATATTGTAAATAGTGTACGACCACATTATTTTCATTGCCTTTTTTTCCCTCTAGATTCTGGGTGTAAATCATGTTTTTCATGGTATTACACTTTAATAAACATCAAAAACAGAGTTCAGTTATACACACTATATTTAACAATATTGTTGCTTCTTAATTAATTATTATTATTATCAGAACACCTCTGGGAATTTAACTTGTGATGTAAAGTATACTAACCCCTTTGAATGGGTTTACTGTTCATTTTATGTTAAACGAAAACACCTTGATATTCTGAATGAAATCTGTTATTGTATTATTCTTTTCTATTTTTTTTTGTTTGTTTGTTTTTAACCAGGCACTTGTCACACTCATTTTAGCTTTCGTCACTGAAATACCCTCAAGCTTCCTGTTGGCACCGAGCGTGCTCCTGCTTTTGACCAAGAGGAGCCACTTTGCAGCTTGAAGCCTGAGTGGTGATGTGGCTTAAAACGTTTTTTTTCTAGTTGAAATGAAGATAATGTCACAAGCATCTTGTAAAAAACGAGAATGTCAAGGTGGCTTTTTATCTGTCCGAGATAACATTGTGCAACTGTGCTGTTTTTGTTGTAACTTTTGAATGTGAAGTATCATGTGAAATACCTACTAACTCTAAAAGCGCCATCAGCCTTAGGCATTGTTGTGATTTTTCCTGTTTTTTTCCTTCGGGTAGAAACTCGCTCCACGTTTCTTCGGTCGAGCTCCGGTTGCATTCCTCACCTCTCTTTTGATCCAAAAATAACACATCTGTGGTCACATAATAGACAATATTTCCTACTGTGCCAAATAACAAAGCAATATTTTCATTTACAATCAGCATTCGATTCAACAAAGCTGTAGCTCACATTACCATGCATGAAGTTATTTAGCACTTGATGTGAATGTGCCTCAAGAATACAGTGTATTGTGTGAATGCTGTTTGAAATAAAAGCAATTCAACAGTAACAGTGTGGTCACATGTTTTAATCTTGTTAGAATTGGCTTGAATGTGAGAGAAAGAAAAAACAGAAAGATGCCTTGTGCTATCTTTATTTTTTGGAAATACAGAAAAAAAATCTTACATTCGGCACTTTTCAAGCGAAAGTGCCGAATGTTTGATGGCTGAAACTGTAAGTGAAGGGACTGAAACTTTGACTTCAACCTAAGTTGAAAAGTTATTACAGCCTGTTCAAATCACGTATACTTTTGTTATAGTTCATTGATTGTATTCATTTTAACTGAGAAATATTTCTGAGCAATAATTGCATTTTGTGGATTCAGTTATTGTTTTATTATTTTTGATTTGTATATAGGAGCCTCTCTCCTTGTTGGACACAAAGTATTTCTGACCAACTCTTCGGACAAAGTCAAAAATTATTACTAAAAAAGAAAACGGCATGCAGAAATGTATGAGTGAATATGTAGGTCAACATATTTGACTTTACAAACTGGAGCTTTGACTTTTTGAATGTCTGCTCAAAAGCTAAATTTGACATGAAGTCAAGGTCCCCTTACAAGATTTGTCTGAGCTTTCAGAATTTGTGAAGTGGCGGCTTATCGAGATTGATTTTGAATGTTCTGCAATTAGTTGAGTTTGATGGATTTGAAAAAGTTACAGCCTGCTGTACTTTTATTTTAGTTATTTTGCATGCAGCAGTTCTAAGGACAAAACCAGGTTAGTGACTTCTTATCATTCCTTTAGTGTTAACAAAAGCTCAACTTTTACACTTAGGTTAAGTGATGACACCTGAAGCAATTTCATTAATCTATTCACTGATGAAGACAAAGAGATGAAGCTGAAAACTCAGATGAAGCTAATAACTGGACCATGTGATTATTTTGTTACATTTGCTCTTCAGGTCATTCATTTGATGTATATTCTTGCTGTGACAACATTTGACTTTTTTGTTCCAAGTTCCGAAGAAATCAGAAAACACTAAAATGTTTGTGTCCACATGCACTCACTTCCTGTGACACTCATTTGCATCGCTTGCTCAGGATACTTACCCTGCTCTAACTTCGTAGTGCTCTTCTCCAAAGTTTCAAGGTCATGGCCAGTGGAAGCAAGGAGTTCTGGATCAGACAGATTAAATTACCAAATAAATGAACAAGGTTGCAGTGAATTGGAGCTAACATCTGTGTACACATGTAAAGATTCAATTTATTGATGTATGAGAGAGGGAGAGAGCGATAAAGACAGATGCACATTTCATGATGTGATATTTTGTTAAAAAAAACAATAGTAATAGGGTGATTTCAACAAGATTGAAACTCTTTAATTGAGGAGAAAAAAAGAGAGATGTATGTTAAAGGGTGTAATCAGATAAACACAGCGGGGGAAGAAATGCAGGGGCTCAATCTCAGGGAAGAAACACAGACAAACCGAAAAAGACACACATATACATCTGTCTGTGTGATGGATAAGTGGAGACGGGTGATGAGACTAACAGGGAACAGCTGAAAGCAAGAAAGGTGGAGAAGAACGATCAAAGAGAAACACACAAGGGCAGGAAGTAAAGGACAAAGTAAGCAAGTGCAAACAAGCCACACAAGCAAGATAGATAGATAGATATATAGATAGATAGATAGATAGATAGATAGATAGATAGATAGATAGATAGATAGATAGATA
>JBAJHX010000081.1:4165124-4176762 GCA_037176925.1 Amniataba percoides | reverse complement strand
GTGTGTGTTTAGGTGTGTGTGTTTGGTGTCCGCCCTGCTCTTCCTGCCTTGAACAGGTAAGCAGATAAATAATCTCCTCACCGCAGGTTTGTTGACAGGGCGCGTGCTGCGAACACCTTCGTGACGGAAACGTTAACAGAACGCGACATGAGCCGTTCGAATGTTCTGACGTCATAGTTACGTCTGACTAGAAGCGGCCGATCGAAAAACAAAGTTACTTTCTCTCGTGAGGCGGTGGGCGTTCATCTGTGCGCATGCGCAGTAGTCAAATACAGCTTTTGGTTTGTGCGTTTTAATGTGCATTATTTTTGATAAATGCACCGAAGTGCCGTCATTAAAGAAGCGTCTGTGAATCAGGACAGAAGATTATTTTCATAAAGTTTGTTGCCACTGTAAGTTTTCTCCTTTAAGTGATGTGCATAACAATAAACATGTTAACAGGGAAGAAAAACAACTGCAAAGGTAAAGATGATGCTAACTATTTAATAGAATTTTAAAATAAAAACAACCTTAACCCTTATAAAGGGCATAAAAATATTAGTTTAAAATTTAAGGAGCTGTACAGGGTTTAAATAGATGGTGGGATGTTCAAAATACTGACCAAAAGATGTGCAAATGTATAAAAGTACAAATGAAAAAGAATATATTCAGTGTACAAAGTTAATATCAGTTCATTTGTGGCATTAAGTCAGATGGCCTGGTTTCAATTATTTTTATTACCAATTATTGTACTTTATTCTGAAAATAAAAAAATAATACTGTGATATATGAAATGTCCAAATACACTGGAAAATATGAAACAATTTTCCAAGGTCCTGTCTTCAAAATGCTTGTTTTTGTATTAAAGAATCCTTCTGAAAGCAGCAAAGAATGACACTGAAGAGGGTCAGACCACTTGAGTTTCAGCATGTTTGCTATGAAAAGAAGACAAAAAAATTAAACAATGAACTCAGCTCTTTATCAAATAGCCTAATTGGAAAACTTAATTTGGAAAAAGCACTCAGGTCTGATCCACTTCACTGTTGTAAAGGAAGATGAGTGCTCTGTGCTTGTCCTTCGCTCAGGAGAAGAGCAGCTGACAATAACTCGATCTGTTCATGGCAAACCAAGCCTGGCTGGAGTCGTCTCTGCGGCGCTCTGCCAGTCTGGGCCTGGAGGTGCTGGAACGGGCCTCCAGGCGGAGCATGGACTGGTCCAGCACCAGGGCGTCCCAGACCTCCTCAAGTACAGATGAAGACACACAGACCCCTCTTAAGGTACCTGCTTGATTTCTGTATATTTATTAAATCGCTACTTACATTTGGATCTTTTGCTGTGTCTCATTTCTGGTCTCAGTTCTAACAGTCTTTGTAATTTTTTCAGAGGGCACACTCTGAGCATGACGATGTGTTTGCAGCCCTCGCCGGGCTCATGGCACAGACGACCTATCAGTGTAAGGTCAGTGGTTATCAGCCTTCACCCCTGTGCTTTCAGCTGCAGACCTCAAGACTGAAATGTGAATATCTTCTGTGCTGCAGAGGTTTTATGAGTCCGGTTGTTGCACTGAACCCACCCACACCGAGAGGAACCACGTGTCCAGGTTCCACACGCGACCTGCTGCTGGGACAACATCTGCACTGTCAGCCACGATTCATGTGAGAGCTTCCCACAACCCAGGGACAATAATCTGCTGCTGCTTCTGAGTCCTGTGGAGCTTTCATCTGCCAAAAGTGATTTTTGGATGATTAAAAAGCAGAAAAACTTTAATGTAAACTTAAAGGCACACAACCTTCAATTTAGCTGACTATCTATTTACTCTGACTAGCAAACAGTTGCCCAAAGCTGACAGAGTAAATATGTTTCTTACCAACTAAACATCCATAAACCTTTCAAAATTATTTTGGGCCTTTTCCTAATAAAAATATCTGGATCTTCAACTTTCAAAGTGTTCAGTGAAAACACTCTGCTGATGTGCCTTAAATCACTACATAGTCTGTGAAAACTGTTTAAATTTATCATATAAAACAGCAAATCAGATCAATGAAATCAAAGAAATGCAAATGCTAGCAGCACTGTAACATCTGGATACTCCTTGCACTCAGCGTTGAAATACTTAAGTACAGTAGCTTCAAACATACAGTTTGTGTTGAGGTTAGACTGACATGAGGTTGAAGGATGAGTGTTGCCAAAACTAAATCTAAAACCATAGTTGCATTGAAAAATGTTTTGTGGTCTTTTAATTGATTTCTCCCAATGTCTCAGTCCATTAATGGAAGTGACGTAAATGACCATAACATCCAGTGGAAAAACATATTATTCAGTATGAGAGTTTAGTGTTCTTTTGCTTGAAAAAAAGATAAATAAATAAAAGAAAAATGAAAAAGAAAAACCTTTTAAAATGTTTGTCTCGTTGTCTCCAGGGTCACGCTTCCCCAGCAGGAGATGAGGACTTCTTCATCGAGGTCTCTCCGGGGACATACGCCATTACTGCCGGCTTGCCAGACTCGCAGCATCAAACTCAGCTGGTCAGCGTCAGAGCCGGAGAGAGCGTTGATCTCACCTTTAACCTTTGACCCGTCTCACCTGACCAAACCAGTTATCCTTAACATTCAATAACTAAATGAGCAATGCTATTTTTGCTGTTTGTGTGTGTTTATTGCCTGTTTTTAACTTATTACTGCTTTAAGAGTTTACATTTTGTTTGCGATGAAAATGTTTTATATGCTGCATATTGAGAAGCCATATTTTTATTGCATTTTACTTGAATGTATAGTGAGTCTGATCTACACTAGAGGATCATGTAATGCGCTTAACTATTTGTATTTGCACTAATGCCACTTCAGTATATTAAATAAAGTATTTTTTAGCACTTTCTTGTTAGCATTGCCTTTATGTGTGTATGTAAGGTTTTATGTGTGAACAGTTGCAGCATTGTGGCCAGAGAAAGGCTGCGGCCCCGCTGGTGGTCGAGGTTTTAATTTGGTCGTTCCAAAAACATCTCTGATGGTCGCCTTTCTTCCTTTGGCACCAGGAAGTGACTGAAACAGGGAGCTGTGATTGGGCGAGGCACTGATCTGTGGGACAGGGAAGCTGAACCTTTCAGGCTGGGACGTCCTCCTCGGCCCCACGCTGCCTGCAGATAAATACAGAAATATACCAACATGAACAGGTCACATCAGGGCTGTTTCTCATTGTCGTTCAGCTGTTGTTCAGAACAGATAAGCTCAATTGGATGTAGAAGAGATTTAAAATAAAGTGTGTTCACCTCAGGAGAGTCATTATTTCCAAAGTGCTAATGCATAAATGGCACCTTCAGTTGTCTTTCATTTGAAAAAAATCTGATTCAGCGGAATTTAGTTATTTCAATCAACTTTATTTTAATCAAGATTTCAATCAGTCTCTTTCCCACCTGGTTGTTTGTGTTGTGGTTCTGGTCCAGTTCTCTTCCAGTACCTCCAGGGAGGACGCTGTTCTTTACTCCTCAGCTTCACTATGGTGTCATCCACAGAAAGAGACAAAGAGGAGGAGGATGTGGACAGAAGCTCATGGTCACTCTTCTTCACATCTGTATCTCTGAGGTCCACCTGTTTATCCTGCTCTGCCCCCTGAAATCCATCCATCCCTCCACAGCTGGGTGGAAATGAGCACGGCCGGTGGTTTGAGGCCGAGCAGCAGCGAGATGAAGACTGACAGCAGTGACTGCAGACGAGCTGGGAGGTACAGGAGGAGCTGCGAGCGCAAAGCCAGCTGCAACAACGACCACAGGCTGATGTTGACATTTGGAGCTCTCTGACTATTCTGTCGTGATGAGATGATGAAATCGGAAAAACCAGGCTGCCAGGAACCAGAATCACACAGCCGTTCCACATCAGCACCCGGAGGCTCGCAACACCTTCGACTGCGATGTCAAGCAAGAGTGAGACAGAGAGAGTTACTGAGAGGGAGGGAAAGAAATTAAGCAAACCCAAACACTACGAACTCTGTACCTCCAAAACAACCTCTGCGTTCCGTGGCGGCCATCACTCTCCCCGGCCCGTACCTTCTCAGACTTGGTTCCCATGGTGATAAGACAGAATCACCCGGTAGCACACAGCCTGTGCGAGCTCTGGTGTGGTTCACCATGTCGAGGGAGCAGACCAGCTGCCTGTGGGAGGAGACAACTGCCAAACCGGCTCCTCCTGAATGGTCAAACTCCACAACCCAAACTCCACCGCGGCCCTGAGTTTGGACACGCAGGAAGAAGACGTCAACTCACACAGTGACATGTCTCCTAAGTTAGAATAAGCAGGAGGGTGGCATTATTTGGACACAATTTTGTTTAGTGGGATTTTATATTATATAATGAATATTAGATTGAAGTGACACCTTTCATATTTAATTTTAGTGTGTTTACATTCACATCAGATAAACTGTGTAAAAGTGTAACCTCATTTATACACACTCCCCAGATTCAGGAGGAAACATTTACTCCAGTTCTGTATTTTACAGATACTTTACATGAATCTTTTCTTTTCACACCACCAGAAGCAACAGGTGAATATACAGCTGAAACGTTAGTGGATTAATCAACTAGTTAGATAATAGATAATAGTTTGAAAACATTTCATGGATCCAACTTCACAAATATGAGGATCTGGCACTTTTCCTTTTAATTATTTGAATCTCCTTTCCTTTTGTTATGTACTATATACCTGTACTTGCTGTATTACAGTGCCCCGGTGGTAGAGTCCCTCCACCTCCCTCCTGGCCAGCACTCGGCATCCAGGATAAAAGTCTGGACTCGGGGTTCGATCAGTCATCATGCAGGAGGTGAGTGGACGAAGAGGATTACTCAGACTGCACCTGGGTGACCACAGGAAACAATTGAAGTGTTATATGTTTGTTTACAGTGCAGGTATGTCATTTTATTCACACTTCAGTTAATTGAATGTTGTCTCTGCTGCTTAGAAAGATCACCACTAAACCCATGGTGACATTACATGCTGCATACTGGCATGTAATGGCTTTACCATTGTTTGTACTGCATTGTAAAGTGTAACCATGGAGACCAACCTGAGCAGAGGTGATGGCGTGTCATGTGGGATTAAGACTGAAGTGGACAGACAGCAGCACTTAACTGGAGAGATTGTCTGCGTTGACGAGTGGTCCTCGACAACGTGCAGTGGAACCACCTGACAACAAACACAGAGTCAGAGGAATGAATAAAGAATGAATGTCACAGTTAAAGCCACAAAAATGTCATATTATTATCTCAGAAATACATATTTCAACAAAACAATATAATAAGTTGCTGTTTTAATTATACTGTTAAAAAAACTTTTTTCACCGACAAGTATAAATCTCTTTATTTGGCCTTTTTGTATGCAATATATACAGAATATAAACCACTCTAATGTACATTTGTGTGCTCCTTTATATGTTGAAAATGTTCTCCTTCTCCTCCATTTTATACGTTGGTGTAGATTAAAGTAATCTGCAGTGCGTAAATGATTTAAATGAGTTTAACCTGAAACATGTACAGCAGTTAAATGTAACATAAATGTTAATACAGCCATGATAATTATCTAGGAACATCAGCTATAAAGTAAAACACTGACAGAAAATACTTTACTGCAGAATGAGTACTTTAGCATACTCTGTGTAAATGTGGCAGACAGACTTTAAAAGTAAGGTTTTGTACATTTTCAAAGTGTTAGTACTTTAACTACTTAAAAGGATCTGAATATTTTCTCCACCACTGTTTGATGTATCTGTCTGAACTTAGTGTGTATTCAAACCTTCTCCAGTACTCCGCTCAAACTGACTGGGATAAGATAACAGCTCCCTCCTGTGGCCCAAGTCAGACACTGCATGAAGTCTTGAGTGTTGCAGTCCAACTGACCACCTGAGTCCTGCAGGTAGAAGACGTTCAGGGGCCTCCCAGCCGACAGGGTGGGCAGGGCTCGCAACACGGCCTCGGGCCGCTCGGGGGGGCCCGTGCAGAGCAGGTGGACTGTGTGACAGGCGGGGTCGCTGAGGGCCACGCTCAGGGTGGCCAGGAGATCCCTGCCGGGGCTGCAGCTGATGGAGTGAATCCAAGACAGAGCCATGTACACCGTGTCAGGAGCACAGGGCAGCATGTGGGAGGACCAGCAGGGCAGCTGCAAAGTGGAAATCAGCCACTTTAAAGAACAGTCTGTTCACAGGTGAAAAATACTGATCTGAAGAAGTAGAGATGTACCACAATAAAGACACTCAGCTCCATATGACAGTATATTTGTATATTAAGTCAGTCCAGTGTGTCACATTATCATGTCTGAATTTGCTGATAGAAAGTAACCAAATGCATTTCATCTCCAATGTTGGTGTTGCTGAGCTGTCGATCCCGCCTCACCTTGCCTGAGAAAGTCATGATGTTGAATGAAGAGTCTCTGAACGAAGCCTTCGCCAGCAGCGTCTGGATCAGCAGGCGCTTCACTGAGCTGAGAGCAGCTCTCATGTTTTCCGAGCTGTCGACGACAAAAGTGATGTTGAGTCCCTGTTTGCCCAGAAACATCTGGACCAGGGCAGCTTCAGGCCTGGATGTCATCCCTGTACTGCAATAATGTCAGGACAAAGTTACAGTTTTCAGTGTTTTTTGAAAGAACTTAAGAAAAAAATGTAAAATGCCTAATTTGATATTGTAATTCTACAAATAGCAAACACAGTAACAGTGAAAATATCCACTCATTTTGTGCAAATAAACATGGGAGGGCATTTTAGTTACATCTGAGATACACTTTTATATTTCATATAATCTTCTTAATCATTTAAAATTTTAACATGTTCACTTCCTTTAACAAAAAATTAAATTATAACAAGGTTTAAAACTTGTGCATGAGAAATATATCACTTACTGTGATGAGACATATGACATTGTTTTCTTTAATCATATGACTTCCTGCTGTTCATGTTCATGTTGTGTTTGAAACTAATGTTTCAATACATCAATCTCTCAATCGGGAAAAACATTTATGACAATTATGTTTTTATGTTTAATACAAAAAGCAGCTAAATACTCCTTTTTTTCTTTTTCTGACAGTTAATCCACAGATAAAGTGAGTGGGCGCGTTACTTACAGTTTCTACGCTCACAGTCAGCTGCAGACGACAACTTGGCCTCACTGTTGATGCTGGTTTCCATGGAGAAATGTTCAAGACAGAGTCAGTCTTCTTCACCACCACTGGAGGGGCTGTTCACCTGCCAATCTGCTGTCCGGGGAGCGTTACCAAACACCGCCGTCATAAGTCACCGTTGCTAAGGTACAGTCATGTCAGCAGAGCAATTAAAGCTGCCTTCCTGAACAGGCAGTGGCGAGAAGTGACACAGATTCCTTCTGGCGTGTCAGGACCTTTCTTCTTTTTTACTTCTTATTAGCAGCTTTAATTATGTCAGACTGCTTTTGGCTGGCCCAGTTTCAGAAATGGCTCCCAGATAAAATAGGTTATGTAAGAAAGATTTTATTATTTATTATTTCAGGTTCTCAACATCCTGTGAGAAATCATGCAAAAAAAAACCCTCAAAAACACAGAAAAACTTTCACATAGTTTTGAGATTTTATTTGATATTCAGTGCTGCACTTTGCCACAGTCACGTGATAAAACATCTCACAAGTGTCACTATTATTTTAAAAACATTTAAAGGCAATGGCCTCAATGTAACACGTTTTTTTTTAACTAAAAAATATTTTTATAACATTATAAAATACAGTAGATAAACAGTTGTCCTCTGACAGATTGTGCTAAACTCATCAGCTACACTCCACGTGGAACAGAAACCTCCCATTTGTTCTTCAATGTCGATTTCTTCCTATAAATGTAAAATACTACGTCTGGCAGAACAATACTAATTTGTAGGAGAGTACAAGAGCTATAAATCACAATTCTATCAGAATTTTAAAGCACTACAAGTTTTGCTCATAATAAGTTCACTAGCTGCACGATACGTACTAATGCAGTGACGGCTAAAACACAACAGCACTCAAGGCTACGAGAGAGCTGTTTGTCAGCGATGATGCTACATGAGGACCTGTTTGTGCAAGCGGCCGCTTTTATGCAGAAATAAGTGAACTCATGAAGATGTCTGAAGTTCCCCCCACGAGGCCTCGAGTTGTAAGAGTGAATAATTCTATTGCTTTCTGTTGTTGGGAGGTCGTATCACAAGTCTCTGAGGTTGTAATGACTGCAAAAAAAGAAGAAAAAAAGAAGAATATTTCTACAACATCCAGTATTTCCACAACTTTCATGAGTTTCCAGTGTTGGAAAAGATGCTCAGTGACTGTAGCTTATAATACTTGAGTAATAATAATAATAATAATAATCATAATAATACTTAAGAAAAAATAGCTATAGTGCAGTGTAGAAATACTGTTATAAGTCCTACAATCATATTTTTACTTAAGTAAACACACAAAATCACCAAAAATAAAATCATACTTAAAGAAGTAATACTAAGTATTTCAAAAATAATATTCATTATGTAATTTATTGATGAATATTAATATATTTCTGTGTGCCTTACAGTTGGTAAAAGGGGGAGCTAATGTTAACCAATGTTTAGGCTGTCAGGTAGCTTGAACTGTAAAAATACATAATAATTTATTAGTTTATTTCTATTTTGTATTAATAATCTGAATCTGCAAAGAAGTCTGTCAAATATGGGTGGTGGAGTAAAAAGTACAATATTTCCACAAAAAAAATGTGCAGAAGAAGAAATTAGCAAAAAACAATAGTACTGTAAGTTGTATAGTACTTCAGTAAACAGTCCAATAAAGGTCTTTGTGTCTATGAATTTTCCAAACTTTATATTGGGAAACATTTGGGATGATAAGCGTTAACAGACATTATATATTATATTATAACAATTCTAAATAAATGTGTAATTATGTTGAGTTTGTGGAATATATTCAGAATATACCCTCAAAGAGAACGTGTTCTCTCACCAAACACTCTGTTAACGTTAACAAAATCTCACCTTTTGTTTAGCGGCTTCTTGACAAGCTGAACTTGCTCCCTCACGGCCGTCCCAAACACCAACATCTGCTTTTCAGTGTCAATAACACACTGCGGGAAAAGATCACACATAACATGGCTTTTCCTGTGGCAGCACCCACACACCAAATGTTTCTTCTATTCACCCCACAAGTGGTAAAGATCTCAGAATAACAAAATCATTTATACTTTATTTAGTCCATGGACTTTGCTGATGATTTACCTTCAGTGCCTTTAATGTCTTGTTGCCCAGAGACATCAGCGGCTTGTTACTTTCTGCAAACACAGGTAATTATCAGGCATTAAAATACTGAAAAACCTTAAAATCACTTTGTAAACTCACAGAAATCAAATTAATCTTTACTCCTCGTCCTCACCTACGATGGCGAAGGAGCACACGAGTCTGAGCTGGCCGATGGTTAAGCTGAGCTCC
Organism: Amniataba percoides; assembly: GCA_037176925.1. Taxonomy (NCBI): domain Eukaryota; kingdom Metazoa; phylum Chordata; class Actinopteri; order Centrarchiformes; family Terapontidae; genus Amniataba; species Amniataba percoides. The sequence goes on along the minus strand of JBAJHX010000081.1, from coordinate 4,167,342 downwards.
CTGATGTGTCCGTCGATGCAAAGCTTCCTCTGAAATGGAAAAACGTCCGTCTCCATTTTGTTCTCCTCTACCAGGTCTTTCAAACTTTGAAAGGAAAAAAACCCACACAAATGACTCGCTGGCTGGTGAACGTGACCTGGTGTGAGTCAAACGAACAGATGATAAGTGTGTGTGTGTGTGTGTGTGAGTCATCTCACCCAAATCTCTCCACAGTCAGTGAGGACATCAGGTTCAGTTTGCAGCCGGTGTCAATTAGTAGATTCACATCCTGTCCTAAACACTGTAAACACACACAGAAGGAGGAGGTGAAGATGGAGACAAGAAAGAAATAAAAACACTGCAACAACAGAAGATCTCCGTCACATTTTCTTAATGTGGAAAATGGAAATAAATATTGTTTTACCAAAATAAAGTCCTGAAATCTGATTGGAGAAACTCATTTAAAGTAATCAGACTTTAAGGATCTAAATCATCTCACCTTGCTGGGCACACAGATGAAATCTTCCTCCTCGTCTTCCTCATCTTCATGTGGACTTAAATGTGTGCAGTTCAGACGGAGCCCACCGTTGTTCGGCGTCACTCCGCACATGTTCATCCTCCCTCGAGACAACTTGGCCTCCAGCAGACGTTTCTGGAGGATGTGATGTGGCTGCTGCAAAAATATAAGAAAAAACAATGCACAATTATAAAATGTGATCTCATTAGCTAAAAATCTAATCAATAATCTATAATAATTCTGCCATTATGATCCCAAGTGAAGATGTAGATGCTGAATGTTAAATAAGAACATTACCTGAGATTTACAGGCTTAAATGTTGTAATATAATAATGATGTAATAGAATATCATGTAATATAATAAACATAATTATTTCTAGCAAGATTTCCAGAAAATACAAAAGCATTACATTCTAAACATTTACTGTATTTAAAAAAAAACTCCTGCATACTGGAAATACTTTAAATTTCTTATTATTCTGATTATTTAACACCAAATATATGTTAGTATGTGTGTGAAAACATGACAAGAAAACATTTCTTTTAGATTTATCGTATCAGTCCATTAATAAAAGTGCTCTGATTTAGAATGATTGCAAAATGAAGGAGATGAATTAGAGGCCTGTGATGAGAGGCACACCCCCTGTTTGGACGTCCCGAGCTTCTTCAGTCCGTCCAGAGGCAGCAGGTCAGCTGAGTCCTTGTGGAGGAACTGGATCGCCTGTTTGAGCCTCCTCTGCTGCCTCAGAGCTGCAGGATCCAGGAGCCCGGAGTCCCCCCGGTCCTCCATCCGCGCCCCGGCCAACATGTCTGCGGCTGCGGGAGTCAGACAGCACATCAGACGAGGAGTCCCCCCCCGTGAGCCGAGTTAGTGGAGAAGAGGAGGCGCCCCCATCACCTCAGGAAGTGGTCAAGTGAGAAAGGCTGGATGAACGACTTCTGCTCCAAACCTTCAAAATAATATTCAGAAATAAAAAAAGATCTGACACTTCCCTCCTGTAAATGTGTGAACTGAGAGCAGCACAAAGGTTAATGAACAATAAAGCCCCTGAAAATGGACTCAGGCTCTAGAAATTGTTCAGATATGAGGCATCTTTACATGTCAGGTGTAAGACATATGATATAAAATGTCAAGTTCAGGTAAGAGTAAACGATTAATTTAAAAATGCTTAATGAGTTGATCCATATAAAGTAAGATTATCATCGCTATCACACACTTATCTCTATATGCTGCTTTATCATACACTTGTTAAGATTATTGTACAGCTCTGTTATTGCTTATAATGACTAGTGCAATTACAATAAAGTGAAAAAAGTATAACAGTGTTAAAATTTTTGATTACAAGTAAAAGTCCTGCAATCAAAATCCTCCTCAAGTAAAAGTATTGAAAAAAATGTCCAGTAGTTTTGGAAGTAGTTTCATATCTGCTGTATTTAGACGGTTTAGTGAATATCTAAGATGCAAATTACTATATAAGAATCTTAAACCAAATAAAAATCCACCTAACTGGCCAATAAAATAATTTTTGTAATGACTGTTTGATTTAAATGGTGGTGTTGAATGGGAGCTTTTATTTTGACAGTGTCATCATGTTCGTGTCTGTTTCTACCTACCTGAAATAAAAAACGTCACTTTACTAAATCGTGACTGAAAGTGAGACTCGATACTGAGAGCTGACAAACCATTTGAGTAAAATCACTTCAGCAACACTTTCTTTTTTT
>JBAJHX010000081.1:4154629-4164942 GCA_037176925.1 Amniataba percoides | reverse complement strand
AATTATGTGTTAAAATTAAAAGAAACTCCCTGATTAATTTAATTATGTCCAAACGGGGCTTTTAAGAGGATCAGCAGAAGTCTACTGGAAACACAGGCTGGATATTTCCTCCTTTACTTTTATTTTCTAATAGAAAATTATTTATATTATATTATTTTATATTATGATGATGAGGAGAAGGCTCTTTTTAAAATAGATCCATAGTTAATGACTCTGAAGACATTACATCTGAATCACAAACACTGTATGATTTATTTAAGACAAGATGGGACACATTCAAAATTCATGCATTCAAAAATCCTACCAAGTAAAAGTGCAAATGTGGTTAAAGTATATAAGTATTTACTCAGCAGTAAGATGACCCTTATAAGTGATATGTGAAATAAAGTGAAATTAAAGAACATGTACATGTAGCAGAATAAAAAGTACAATATTTTCCCCTGAGATGTGGTGAAAGATAATTACAAACACTCAGTTTGTTGGGACCAAAACATTAATAGTGTACTAGTTGTGAAAACTCATACTCCCGGATCTTCCTTTGTACATATTTACACATCAGCCTCTTCATTTAGCACACTTGTACAGTCTGATATGATCCAATACAAACACTCTGTAATGACTTCTATGACGTTTTCACTTTTTGTTGACACTGTTGGAAAGATAATAATCCTATTTAATGTTTATCATTAAAGTCATAGTGGGTGGTGGTGTTGTACTGCAGTGCATTATATCGAGTGGTGGTTTTAATATTCTGGCTTTCCCATGTATGTAACTGGTGTGAACAAAATATTCAAACCCATGTGCATTGAATAATAATTGCTTGTGCAGACATACTTCATGAAGTGACCAGCTTGGTTTCAGTTTCAATCATCATGCAGTTAAATGTTTTATTTACTAGAGTTCTTATTTATCTCTTTGGTGGTTAGTTGTATGTATATAGGCCTATGTATCTATCTATATCTGCCACATATCTTGGACTTAAGCTACTTTACATACCTTTTATTTTATTGCCGATTTGTTGATTTTTTTTCTTCCTGTTGTATTTAAGATTCTTAAATATTGCAGAATTTGCTTTCTATTTGATTAAATTATTGTTATGCACAAGACAAATTCCTTGTGTGTCAACATAATTAATAAACTATTCTGATATATCTATCTATAGTAACATCTACCTTTATAGTATCTTTATATGTGATTTAAAGTTGTAACTCTATCTATGAGCTCTTGTTGTTTGTTTTGATGTCCATTAGCTCTGTAGTCCGTTCTATCAGCTGCAGCTCCTCTTCACTACATTACCCAGATATCCCCTCTTCTCTCTCTTTTCCCACACGACCTTGTTTTCAACATGGATGCTGAAAAACCTTCCCATCGCCTCTCTGTTTACGTCGTGGAGGAAGAACAAGCTGCACCTCACCCCGCGGGACACCGCACGGCCCCGAGCCCGCAGCCCGGACTCCCCGCTGCCTCCTGCTGAAGATCAAATCGTTTCTCAGAAAAAGACTCTTCCACCCTAGAAAACTCACGAAACCCGACGCGGAATGGCGTCCGTCAGGGGCCCGGGAACCTGAATAGCAGCGAGCCCAGCCAATCAGCGTGAGCGGGCCGAGAGCGGAGCCTCGACGCTCGGCGCGCTGTCATACATGTTCCCGGTGTGTGTCCGCGGCGGAGCGTTTCCTGCACTGGTGCATGGTGGTCGAACAGGAGGAATTGTTGGAAATTTTTCGGAGGTTAGTGTTTAAATTTTTTACCCAGTGTGCATTATTCCCAACGGCCGCCTCCGGGAGCGGGCCGCCGGGAAGCAGCGAGGCGAGAGAGCGCGGAGACCGAGGAGAGCAGAGCCGGAGAGAAAACGAAATAAAAAGAAGAGGCACGCAGAGAAAACGCGTTATGTTGTCATTAATTAGCTGCGCGGAGCCGCCGGTGTTGTTACCGAGCTGCGCCCCGTTAAGACACCGATGGCGGCTCAACGGAGGCAGTTAGCTCTCCCTTCAGGAGCCACACAGGCACATTATACTACCAGATATCAGCTTCAAAACACCCGCAATGTTTCTGTTGTCATTATCGATCGGAAGTGATCGATAATAAGCGCTGAAGAGGAGTCGGTAGTTAGCATAGCGGCTAACAGTCTCCGTCCGTTACGACGTGTTCCGGTGTGTTTGCTGTCCAAACAGGCGGTGTGTTAATTAGCAGTTTTTAATTATTCAATAATAATATCAATAAAGTAGTTTGATTTGATTATGTGTATTTACAGAAGGGCAAATTTGGCGAGTCATGGTTGTGCTTGCTGTTTAGCTTCAATGCTAAATGTTCAAATTAACAAGCGCCAAAACAAGAACAGCAGCAGTGACAAGAAACAAGATTATTACGTATGCAATTATTAATCGATTAATCAATTTCTCAGCAATCAAAGGTGGTCTGCAGCTCAAGATCAATTAATTGTTTTGAGTTGTTTTATAAAAATAAAGTTATAAACAAAGCAGCAGCAGCACAAGAAATAACATTATAAAGTAGATATATGTGAAATTCCACCATTAATCCAGTAATTGATTAGTTGTCAACTATTAATTGAAAAACTGACTAAAAAGATAATTGATTAAACATTTAGAAACCTATGAAGAAGTCGAGCAGCAACAGTGACAGCAGAAAGATATATCTATAACTGCAACAATTAGTTGATCAATCAATTATCTGTCAATTATTATATAAAAAGGCCCAAAACAATTAATTGACAAGCTACATTTTTGCTGATTCATTTAAGAAAAAGTAAAAAAAATAGAGCAACATTGGCAACAAATAAGAATTGAAAGTAGATACTGCTCTACAACTTCAATGATCAGTAGATTAATCAATTACCTGTCAACTCAAAGTAATTGCAATTTTTGCAATCAGTTCATTTTGAGTCTTTGTATTTAGGAAAAAATAAAAAAACAGCAGCAGTGACAGCACATGAAATATGATAATCAAGTAGATATCTCCCTACAACTGCAAAAATTAATTGATTGATCGATTAATTATCAGTTGTTAAATTATTTGGCAACTGTGTAGATAAATAATTCATCATAATGAGTCATCATTTGAAAGTAAAGGTAAACTACAACAGTAACGGCAAACATTTTTAAAGTAGTAACCTCTTTATAACTGCAACCATTAAACAATTTGTTGGAAGTTATTCACTGTCATTTTAGCAGCTTATGTTCATACATGAAACAACATTAACAAACATAATAAAAGGCCTGTACAGACATATCAACTTAGAAACACAGCTAAACTTTGAACAAACTTTTAAACAACTTTTTTCACCCGTTAAAAGAGTTTTTTTTTGGGAGTTTCCCTCATCCAAACCACTGGTCAAAGGGGGTTTATGGCGCCATATAAATACAATAAACTTGATCAGCAACTCATTGTTTAAATGATCAACACTGCCCCAGCCCCAATGTTAACAGCTGTCTTGTTTGATAATGTTGTAGTGAACTGAGTATCTTTTGGTGGACAAAACATTTTCTACTGTTCAAATAATTGAGAATATGATTGACAGATTCATTATTAATTATATCACTTTGATTCTCCAACATATAAACAAACAGGAAAGTTATTTAGGAGAAGGGCTCTGTTAAAGATTACTTTTTTTATGCATTAGTCTGTCAACCATTTTCTCAATTATTTGATTGTTTGTCCATGAAAGTCAGAAAATGGTATAAAATGTTTTCTTAATTGATCTGTTGTTTGTCAACTTTATTTATATAACCCCATATCACAAATATCTTATTAATCTCAAGAGGCAAATGTGACACACTCTGGTATTTGACCTTCAATTAGATGAGAATGGGGGAAAAAAATGTCCAGAAAAGTTTGACCTCTGTCTCTGGGCCTCTGTCCAAATATTTTGTTTTTGCCCACATGTTTATTTAATAATAATTTTTCAATGTGATTAACTGAAGTGGATGTTTCTAATTTATTGTGTCATTTTAAATATGGTCAATGAAAAGAAAATAAAGTGGATGAAACAAGAGCTCATTCAGGTAGTGAGCAGTCATTACCATAACAGGCAAAATATAATTTAATTTAATGTATGTCTGCAGGTGGTCATGTTCATGATGAGAATAATAAAGCCTGGATCACCTGCCTTGTTTACATCGGGGCCTTCAAAACTCTTGGTTTAGTGTGTTAACGGGTTTGCTTTAATTAAAGAAAACCTTTGTGTGAGAATAAGTGCCATGAAAGAAACACTTGATGATGATACATGTCTTGAGATCATCGCTTAATTGATATGTTTTGGTCAAATTACTGGAAAAGCATTTCTACACTTCTGAGCTTTGAAGAACTGTGCACATGTGGAACAAACAGGGTTAATAACAGGTCATTATAAAGCCAGGCATTATAAAGCCAGCAGCTTATTTTTAGCCCCCTTGTATGTTAACATGACAACACCTCATCACCTAGCTCATGATGAACTGTCATTATATCACAAGTCTGTCTTATGAAATCTCTCCTCCTTCAGTGTGATTTGTGTCCGTGTGTCTCTGTGTTTACTTACCTGTGGAGGACAGTATAAGTAAATGTAAAATAAATGTGTCTCCTCATGTGTCCTCCAGCAGCTAAAGCATGCTCTTGGCCCAGATAAACCGGGACTCGCAGGGAATGGCAGAGTTTCACGATGCAGACGGGCAACCGGTCACTCTCTGTCTGACAGAGGCCGTGACTGTGGCAGGTGAGTTATATAATCATACATAATTCAATTTAGAGTCAAGATAAGACTGTATACAGCTTCAGGGGGGCAACTGGGAAGATAATTTTTTATCATTAAATAATTAAATCCTAATGATATGTATGATTATGTGATGATGTCTTTGGTATACCCTTGCTGAAATGATTACAATGAAGTAAATTCTTTTGCAGGAACATTAAAGTGTTATTGCCACTAATAAATAATTGGATTATACATAATATTATACACATTATGAGCATCAATAAAAGAGTAACTGTATTTCTACTGTCTTCTGCCTGCTCTTTGTAATAGTCTCTATATGAATACATAAATATATAATTATACAAAAGATAAGTACAACCTATGTGGTAAGTAGTAACGACAAGTGCATTGAGATTTAAAAATGACGACAAATAATCATTTAGTCAGATGTTTTCTTCTAGACTTTACAAGAACAGCCATAACATGGAAATTGATAGGACTTATTAGTCATATAAAAGTAGTGTTTGAACCCAAATTATCAATGCTATAAAAAAAACCCTCTGTCTTCATTCTAATTAAGACATTTTTGCTTTAGTCACCCAATTAGTTATTATTACAACATGTACAATATACATACATGTTAACTGTGCATGTGTATTGAGATAAATGACCACAAAAAAGGGAGGAGATTGCCATTCTGCAATAAGTGATGATGTCATTAACACACACTGTTGTATAAAACTACAAAAAAATTTACCATTTTAACTGGAAACCCTGTAAACGTTGTCAGATGTTGTCTTCAGGACTTTATGAGAACATGGAAACTGAAAGGATATGATCAATCACATAGAAATACAATATTTGAGCCCAAATTGATGATACAGAATGAAAAACAACCTTTGACTTTATATAAATTAAGACATTTTTTAGTTTGCTTTAGTTGCCCAGTCAGTTCCAGTGTTTATTGTTTCATTCAGTTGTGTTTACCAGAGTCAAATCTTTATCCTTCTTGTCCCTTTGGTAAACCTATGAGATAATCATGCAGCCCATTCAGCTTAGAAAATATGAGCGTAGGATATGACTTCATTTCAGAGTCGTCTGTGTGCAGCTGTAACATGATGATCTTCTTACTTCATAAGCTGTAGGTTAACGTATGGTCATTGTCAAATCATTTCCCCAGATGGCGATCAGATGGAGAGCATGGACACAGTGAGCCTGCAGGCCGTCACTCTGGCAGACGGATCCACCGCGTACATCCAGCACGACTCCAAAGCTTCCTTTTCAGACGGACAGATCATGGACGGCCAGGTGATCCAGCTGGAGGACGGCTCAGCTGCCTACGTCCAACACGTGTCGATGCCTAAAGGAGGTAAAACAAAATCCCTGCAGTATCTCAGGACAGAGAGATCAGTTTTCATGTAATTCTCTGAGTAATCGTTTATTTGTGTTTCCTCAGGCTGGCTTGATGCTGGATTATTCTCCTCTGAGCAGATGTTTAATGTTTGTGTTTTTCTGTTGCAGGAGGTGACAGTTTACAGCTTGAAGACGGACAAGCAGTTCAGCTAGAAGATGGAACAACAGCCTTCATTCACACACCCAAAGGTACAAAATGATTTACCAGAGAGCTGGATTTTCTAAGAGCAGTTCCTCTAATCTCTTTCCTAAAGTATCTTATGAAATTGTCTTAGTATTTTATTATTAAATTACATATCAGTAAAAATGGTAAACTACTAGCAACTAATGATAATTTAATCTTTTGTTTTACTTACTTTAATTCAGTTTCCCTTTAGTTTTTTTCTTCCATAAAGCCCTTTTACAGCCTCTAGAAAAGTAGTGTACTGTTAATTTGTGACAAAGGTTATCTACCCAGTCAGTTTGTGGACATTGACATGTGTTTATGAACATGTCACACACTCTACTTTAAATCCAAAATACAGGTGTGTTGTGGTATATTCAATATTTTTCTTTGGTCTGTTTATTTAAGGGAATTAAAAATGCTCAAACTTAACAAGCAGACCTAGTAACATATCATGCAATAACCATTCTAACACAAGGATTTGCAGAAATTTTTAATAACAATAGCTTACATATTTTGTGTAAAGAAAGAATTTAACTACAGTCACGTAGGAAACCATCCATCCTCCCTGAACAAACAACCATCTCAGTTTTCATCCTGGACCTGAGCTCAGTTTCTCTCTTCTCATTCAACATCCTTTTCCTTGTCCATTTGCAGATGCGTATGACCAGAGCGGCCTGCAAGAGGTGCAGCTGGAGGACGGCAGCACCGCCTACATCCAGCACACGGTGCACATGCCTCAATCCAACACCATCCTCGCCATCCAGGCCGATGGCACCATCGCCGACCTACAGGCCGAGGCCACGTCCATCGACCCCGACACCATCAGCGTGCTGGAACAGTACACCACCAAGGTAAACTTGGTGTGGCAAACATGTCCTCTCACACAGAATTAAGATTAAATGATAAGTTCAAATCTAAGTTTGTGTTTTTGCACATATCTCCCCGTAATGTCTTGATTTAGTTTTGTTCAGTTTTTGTTTAAGATTAATCTCTTGGTGCTACAGTGTACTTGATTTTTTTTTCTTAAACTTTTCATTCTGTCCTTTTTAAATGTCTAAATTCTTGTGTAAGTCATGTTAGTGACTTGCTACTCCTATTGCTTCTAATGCTGAAATGTAGGTAATCCACATACACTAAAATGGGGGGAACACTGTGCTAATGTAGACTGTACTGACATTTACTTGTTGTAAGTTTTGAAATGTCCACCTCATTCTTCTAGTGCAACAAATTTGCAGATATGAATATAATAATATGTATATATGCCATAAAAGAAAGTGTCCTTCCTATTTCCTGTCAGGTGGAGAATATAGAGAATCCTTTGGGATCTTTCGGCAGAGTGGAGGCAGACAATGGCGTCCACATGCGGGTAGAGTATCTTTAGAATATATCTTCAGGAATTTTTATCCTTTGTTTAAGTTTATTGGTGGAGTCTAATTTATGCTTCTCTCAGATTGTTTTACAGGGTCAAGACAACCGACAGGGAAGGGGCTCGAATGTAGGCGAGAAGTCTTTCCGCTGTGAATACGAGGGCTGTGGAAAGCTTTACACCACAGCCCACCATCTCAAGGTGAGTGTGGGCGTTCTGTGGTAGCTTGTTTATGTATATGTGCTCATAAAAAAGAAGTTTGGCTGTGTTGTTTGTGCCTACTTGAGTGTGGGATTGTTGAAAGACAATATTTCCCTTACGGCATCGTCCTGTGATGTTGTTGGCTTAGTGTTTGCTTCTTCAGCGTCACTGCAACACAGTTTTATTCATGTGTCCTGTAGGTACACGAGCGCTCCCACACTGGAGATAAACCATACATCTGTGACTATCCCGGCTGTGGGAAGAAGTTTGCGACAGGTAGCGTTTAATCTTCTCACAGAGCTATGTTTTGAACCCTTTAAGCCATGATACATTTAAAAACAAAATAATGATTTATAAATTGGAGCTTTTTTTTTTTTCATTTCTTGCCAGATTATAGAGTGGAAAGTGACGTGGCCTACATTTTGTTATTTTGGAGGTCTTCATAGATTATTCTGTTTTTTGTTGTGATTTAAGGGTATGGACTTAAGAGTCACTCACGCACACACACGGGGGAGAAGCCATATAGATGCCAAGAGCCAAACTGCTGCAAGTCATTCAAAACATCTGGAGACCTTCAAAAGCACACGAGGACCCACACAGGTAAGTAACCATAAACAGGTTGTCATTATGTTGTATCATAAATCTGAAGAGGTGTGTTGATGTTTTACATATTTGTCACAGGGCTGACATGGGCTTTGCTACTTGTTACTGCTGGGAGCTTAAATGATAAACACCACTTGTCCTTGAGGCGGTTTACAGATGTTTGATGTGTGTTTGCAGCTGAAATTAAGTTATTTTGGTCAAAACTACCAGGCTGGAGTCACGCACCACCAGTTTTGGAAACAGCACAGATCGGGGGTGCAGTGCCTCCGTCTGCGATTGGTGGAACAAATTGAAGGTTTTGTAAAGTGAGGCTGAACTTACTGAGAGTTAAGTCCTGGAGGAGTTTTCAGGCACATGATCATCACGAGACACAGAGATGATTGTTTCTTTTTGAAAACATTATTTTTGCTGTTTTAATCTCATTGGTCATTTAAAGAGTGATACCGCCCAATAGAGAGAGATGCAGTATTTCATAGAATCTGTAAACTGCAGATTGTTTTCTCTGTACAATTTTGTGATCTTGTGCCTAAGTTCAAATAAAATAGTTCCCATGCCTTTTTGAATACCAAAAAAATTAACAAATCCCTACAGTAAGTTTTGGAAAGATTTCAAACTGGAATGGAAACAGAGACGACTCATTGCTCTTCTTCAGGAGAGAAGCCTTTCAAATGCCCGGTCGATGGCTGTGGCAGGTCGTTTACCACCTCCAACATCCGCAAAGTTCACATCCGAACACACACCGGGGAGCGGCCGTACTACTGCTCTGAGCCAAGCTGTGGACGGTCATTCGCCAGTGCCACTAACTACAAGAACCATATGAGGATACACACCGGTGAGTCCTTTAACAGTTGGAAAGTTTCCTTTTATATATAAAAATGAAAACCTTGTTCTCATTGACCGACTGCTTTTTTTACATCCTTAGGAGAGAAACCATACGTGTGCACAGTGCCTGGCTGTGAAAAGCGGTTCACAGAATACTCCAGCCTTTACAAACACCACGTGGTTCATACACCGTGCAAACCTTACAACTGCAACCATTGTGGGAAAACCTATAAGCAGATCTCAACACTCGCCATGCACAAACGCACAGCCCACAACGACACAGAGCCCATCGAGGAGGAGCAGGAGGCTTACTTTGAACCCCCAACAGGTCGGTGTAAATGTAATTATTTAGGGAAATACCTTTTGAAAAGGAGTTTTTCATAAATGTCTGTGAGATACGTAAGAGTATATCAGAATTAAAAGTGAAACTTTGAAACTTTTTTTACAAGAATTTCGATGACATCAACAAGCAATGGGATTACCACAAATGAACATTAAGACCTAAATAAGTCTAGTGAAAAATTAAAAAGTATAAAATATCCCACCAGCAGTGATGATAAAACTACAAGAACATTTTAAGCATGAATAGCTATATAACATGAACAATAAAGTATGACCAAAATGTATGTAATGGGAAATAAAATAAATTGAATATGAAATTGTTGTTTGAACATGATTAGCATCTCAAATTCTGACAAACAAAATCTTTGTAACTTCTCCGTCCAGATGCCATTGATGACCCCAACGTCAGCTACACGACAGCGGTGGTTGAGGCAGATGATTCTGGCTCGGAGCAGGTTCCCGTGGAGACCTCGGACCTGGTTGGTCAGCAGCACGTCGCCTTGGTAACGCAGGAGGACGGAACGCAACAGCAGGTAACGACGGAATGCAGGGACATCACAAATAGTAAATACATCACTGTTCCAAAGATTAAAAATGGCTGCTGGAACAACAGTGTTTTCAATGTCTTATATTCATTGTTGTAAATTATTGAGGCTAATATTAGACAAGCAGTCATTATATTCAGTTGTAGAAATTATGTAAATGAATGTTAG